>JAUEKU010182421.1:0-10250 GCA_032274805.1 Gypsophila paniculata | reverse complement strand
ACAAAGAGGAGGTAAAAAAGAGAGTAGGGTTAATATATGATGAAAGAATGTGTGAACATCAGACTAATGATGGTGAAGATCATCCTGAGTGCCCTGATAGAATTAGGGTTATTCTTGATAAACTCACTCTTTCTGGTCTTTTTGATAGGTGCTCTTTTTTTTGTTTGTTTGTTAGTACTCGTTCCGATTCATTCATTTCTTTTACGTTTCATTTTTGAGTAATTTAGGTTAGGTTGGGGTTTTGACTTTTTGAATTTTGAAATTTGCTCACTTTTTTGGGTGTTTGAAGTAGAGTGTATAACATTATTGGAGAATTTTCGATATTTTGTGCAATATATAAACTTAAATATAATCATGTGTGATGATTCGTCTTAATAAATACAACAAAAATATTAAACTTTTATGATTTTTTTTTTACAATGTATAAATAAAACTATCGATGTTGCAAAACGTGAATTGACACATGTGTCATGACATCTGTTTGAAGTTGAACGAGGGAGTTCTCGTCTATTTCTGTACGTTCCCTTTTTTTAAGTAAACACTAATTCTTGTAAGAGATTGTCTTACAACAAGTTATTGTGAGTCTAAATCATTTGTAACCATTTATTATATGATTTTTGTATCTCGTTTAGTTAGTGACAGTCGTGACTCGTGGCCCCTATTTTCGTAACCATTGTGATGATATTAGTACTCATTTTATTGACAAATGGTATAGTAACTATTTTACTACTTTTCGTAAATGTCTTCTGTGTTTTTTGTCCCCTTAAACTCTAAATTGTACTAATGATCTCACAATAGTTTATTACAAGACGGAACAGTTTCACAGGAGACTTGCTCGTAAGTAAATTAGCTTAGGTTGATTTTGACTTTTGAAATTTTAATAATTTTTTGGGTGTTTGAATTTTGGGTTTGGACTTTGTAGTTGGTAATAAATAAATTGCAAATACAGTCCAAGTGAATTAGAGTGTTACATTGTATGTTTGGTTGTTATGGTGTGATTGTTTTGATTATTTTTTCGGGGGATTTTGTAGATGCTTAATTAGGTAAGATTGAATGAATGAATGAATATTATTGTGTAGATTTTGATTAAACATGAGAAGACTCATTAACTTATTTTTATATGATTCTACTTTGTTAGTTACGAGCATTATATGCAATTCTAATTGTTTTTATTGGATAGGGTGTACTATGAATCTATGATGTCGTATACTGGGTACGCAAGAATTTCTAGTGTTTGTGGGTGTTGACGTTTTGTAGATTATTATTATAAGAGAAAATTTCAAAAGAGGGCTCTTTATGCATTTCCTTAGGTCTTCATTGTGTAAGGAAGTTGATTAGGGCATATACTATGCAGCTCTAAGTCGCGCAAATGTCAGTAAAGTAATGATGATTTTGAGACGTAAGGTAGATTCGATATTGGATTTCCTTCAATGGGGCGTGGCAAAATGGGAAATAATGTCATGGTGGGCTGGTGGCATGTAATTCTGTTACGTGTACGAGAGCCTTTGGGATCAACCTATTCTTGGCCCAAACGAATATTGTGAAGAGTCACTAGATTGATTATGTTAATACCTTCACATTTGGGAATTTCTAGTGGCTTTGAGTTGGAATGGTCTTGATGACACTCCTCAGGAGCGTGTGGATTAGGTTACTCTTGTTTCAGAGTTTTTCTTAATTGGCCTTATAATGTCTTGTCTAAAGAGTCTTGGAGCTCAATATGTGTAGGATAGTTGCTCATTGTGAATCGTGTGAATGGGCACTTCTGTTCTTCTTGGCTAGTGATTGCTATGATACGTGCTAATTACATTAGAGACTGTCTCACAATAAGATAAATGTGAGACAAACCCATTTCACTCACTAAAACTGAAATAAAAAGGATCATTGAAATTAAAGAGTAACTACTCACTTAGTCAGTCTTAGGATAATCCTATTTAGAGACCGTCACATAATTAGTGTTATGATACTGCACTCATCTTAGTGAAGGATAATTCACGCCGACTATTATTGGATAAGCTTAAATTCTTTAGACTATGGTGATTGTGTTTTGTGGGATGACATGTGTCTTAAAGTAAGATATGTTTCTCAGAATCGCAATGCGTTTTTCGTACCAAGTTGGTTAACATGGAGACCTATTGGTTATAGGCTAGTCAATGCATCTGGAATCCTGGAGAAATAAAATTTTAGAGTAGATTTTTGTAAGAGAAGAATATACGAGTACTATTTCCCTTAATTAGAAAATGGAAATAGAATTTATTAGCACTGATGGAGAGAGCTATCAAACATCTGGTTTAAAAGATTGTCGCCAAAGAAATAAGTACGAGCATGGAAGTAGGTAATAAACTTAGATATAAATCATATATTCTGGCGGGTGATATATGGAAATATAGCTGGATGACTAAACGAAAATATCTAAATCAGATTTGCGATAAACCAATTCGGCTATAAGTTATCTTAGTGCTCGACATAACTGGTGTAGACAATGAGAACGGTAAGATCAGGTACTGTTTCCAAAATGAAAAAATCAGTAATTGTCTGTAACTTATTATTGTCATTCTATCTTAGACTCTTAGTTTACAGCTGCCTCTAACACAAGTTATGATTGATCGTCTTTGATAAGTTCATTACGTTTTTTTTAACCTAGTTTAAAACGTGAATTTTGGAGGTCTTAGGCAACAGTGGAAGAAAAATGCTACTAATCTATTCCATAATAAATAGTGTATACGGAATTACGGATCTTGTTATGTAAATGTTAACACCTATGTGAAAGTTATGTGCTAATTGGAGCTATATTGGGGTGGTTGTTTGATAATGAAACTGATTGTCATATCCTCATATTCTCGGAAAGATATGTTCATTTAATTGAAAAGACTATCATACCCGAGAATCCGAGATGATTATTGTGGACTTGAAATAACCTATCGTTTGGACTCTAATCCTGTTTGATTCTATATCTGCAGGTGTGAGATCTTGAATGCCAAAGAGGCGGAAGATAAATATTTACAATTAGTTCACTCCAAGTACCATGTTGATTTTATTAAAAATATAAGCTCCAAGCAATTTGATTCTAAACGAGACAGGATTGCTTCTAGATTTAACTCTATTTATTTAAACAAAGGTTCATCGCAAGCTGCTTTCTTGGCTGCAGGCTCTGTAGTGGAGGTAAAATTTCATAAGTACTAAGCTGTAAATCCGTTGAGTACCCTTATATGGCGATATTTACATGTCATAGTTGTCACACCTAACACAACAATTCTTGTTTTATCGTACTCATTTGCCCCATGTGTGATACATCTAAAAAGAAAGTTTTGTTTTTAGTAGTTTTGTTGTATTTGTCACAGAGAAATTTAAGATACTTAATTGCTTACGTAAAATAAATTATTGTGAATCTGATGCCAATACTGGAAAGCAAACTGTTACCTAATGGATTGGTGTCATGGACAAGTACTTTTATATGCGGATCGTCACACTTTGATTGTGAAGAGCAAATACAGAACATATATGTTTCAATACTAACGTTTGACCTGTCTTGACATCATTGGCAAGGTTCCTTTGCTAATACGGTTCTGTTCTTCAATTTTTTAGTATTGCTGCGGGTTTTGGGCGTTCCAAGGATGACCTTCTTGCATTATAATTACTTTAATGAAAGATGAACTAAGATATGCATTTTGTCACTTTATTTCTATCTAAGAGGAAATATCTGGAAAAAACTACTAGTTTCTTGAATTCTAAGTATCTACCAAACTAATTACCAGTCATATAAGCAAGTTCATGTATTTAATCGTACTTTTGAGCTGAGTATTGCCATTGCTTAAGTTACTATGTACCTCCGAATAGGCTGCAGAGAAAGTTGCTAAAGGTGATCTTGATTCGGCTTTTGCTATTGTGAGGCCTCCAGGGCATCACGCTGAGCAAAATGAACCAATGGGCTTTTGTCTATTCAATAATGTGGCTGTTGCTGCTAGTTATTTGCTGAACGAAAGAGTGAGTGTCCCGTAGCCATGTTACTCCAGCTAAATTCTCATGCTTATGTAGTTACGTGCGTAATAGGATTCTACTGCTGTCTTACGATTCCGTCTTCAAATTTGTTTTTCAGCCAGAATTAGGTATCCGTAAAATCTTAATTGTTGATTGGGATGTTCATCATGGTAACGGCACTCAGAAAATGTTCTATAAGGATCCTCGTGTTCTTTTTTTCTCAGTACACAGGTAATCTTCAAGTTGATACCGCACTTTACTGTAAGATCATTTGGAATATAACAGACTTATTGTGGTCTGGTATTTATTTTTTGCTTCCACGGAAAAACTAACTGTATTTTAATTCCCCTCTATTCAGGCATGATTTTGGGTGCTTTTATCCTGGGACCGACGATGGCTCTCATACTATGATCGGTGAAGGGCCAGGAGAAGGATACAACATTAATGTCCCTTGGGAACATGGTCGCTGTGGCGATCCAGATTATTTTGCAGTTTGGGATCATGTGCTGATTCCAGTTGCAGAGGAATTTAACCCCGACATTGTTATAGTCTCTGCAGGATTTGATGCAGGTAAATTTAAACTAGATATGACTAACCTCCTTATTAATTTGTTTGTCATGCTCCTGTACGGATCACAAAGGTATACGAACATGACAACTGTTTGTGCTAATGTTGCTGGCCTCTGTGTTTTTCGCTAACTCCCGAGGGTTTATAGTTCTACTTCCATTTCTGTATGGACTTTAATATTGTGTGCAAGATTCCTAGCTTCTCTTCTTCTGCTCGAATTCTGATCTCATGAAGATATTCAGTACTTTAACGCCTCCGAGATATTTGCACTTACTGGAAACTTCTCATTTGTAATTGCATTGTGTTATATGTATACAATGTCATAGGTAGTGCACCTATTGGCTGAAATTGAAATGTAAACGATTTTGTCTTCGCTTTTGTGAAATTATTGAATGTAGATGTACTCAATTGTCGACGGTGTTCAAGTATACTAAGCACACTGATTTTCTCATATTGTTTGGAACAGCTGTTCGAGATCCTCTTGGTGGCTGTTGTATTACTCCATATGGATATTCTGTTTTGTTAACAAAGGTCAGTAATTTTTGATAGCAAGTTAAATGCAGACTTCTACTAGTAATACATTAATGGTAAATATAAATATTGGATAGGCTGTTTGCTATAAAGCTTTTATTACCTTAAACGTATCTTGATTACGACGGCGACGTTGTATCATAAAAGATGGATATGAAAAACGGAAAGCGACAGTTGGCTTGTCTTCTCATAGTTCTGTGCCTACCTCTCTAGTGAGTGTTGATTCTATCTATAGATTGTTTATCCGCCATGTTGTGCAGTTAATGGATTTTGCTCAGGGTAAAGTTGTGCTAGCTTTAGAAGGTGGATATAATCTTCAGTCTTTGGCAAACTCGGCTCACGCATGTGTCCAAGTCTTGCTAGAAGAGAAACCAATTAGTGGATCTTCTAATGGATATCCATTTGAATCAACGTGGCGTGTAATTGATAATGTGAGTTCTACTATCAATACTATAATATTAGCACAGCCTTTTAAAGTTTGTTACTCCGTATCATTTCTTCAAATGCTCGATGAATGTAGGTTCGTCAAAACTTGAGTAAATATTGGCCAAGCCTTTCTAATGAATTGCCGAAGAATGTGTCGAGTCAGATAGCTTCTCCATCTCAGGTAATCGTTTTCATTTTACTCACCTTCACTTCCATGAAAATACTATCTGCTGTCTGCCTCAAATGGATCACTAATGTAAGACATACTGAGACACGGCTCCTGACTATTAGCGAGCCTTAGAAAGAGTTTTAAGCTCTAACTATGGAGACCAAAAACTGTGAGATCTACCTACTTAACCTGTTGAAGAAATAATGACCATATATGCGTACAAGTTCAAATTTAAAAAGACGAGTAATGGTGGGTGCAACATGAAACAAATGCTTGCAAACTTTGTTCAAAGGGTTATTGGCGTTGGGGTATTGAAAGCCAAATTTAGGCCTGTTTGATATCTCTTATTCGTCAGTTTAGTTTCTCTTCAAGTTTGATTATGTTGCTACATATGCGATTTCTTTTTACAATCTTATGGAGAGATTTTCTGTACAGCTGTTGATAGAATCAAGCTCTGATTCTGAAACCGAAAATATCGATGAAGCTATCAAGAGTATCATACAGCCTCTTTCAGAACTTAAATTCGACGAGGGTCAAGGTAGAGACCAAAAACTTTATAGCACCCCCTCCCTAAGCCTTTTTATTTTTTTGTTTTAACACTTTACTGAAGAACAGATCAAAAGGAGAAGGGTTCGTCTAAATGGAGAGAGGAGTTCAAATTATTTGATGTCTGGTATGCGTCTTATGGATCAAATATGTGGACGCCAAGATTCCTTTGTTACATTCAAGGTGGACAGGTAATGTGACAGCAAATCTATTTGCCTCACTTCGGATTCTGTTGTTGCCACTGTATAATCTTTGAATATTGTTTTCTAGTTCTGTTTTTGACTATGCAACTGAGTCTAGTAATTCATTGTGTTCATGTTTGCTCGATCCGCACAGAATTGCCGACAGTCCTCTTTATTTTTATTTTTATTTTTATTTTTTTCTCTGAAAGCTTGCTTGCATATGTTGTTACGGATATCGACAATTTAGTTTATGTTTCTTTAGCTGGTTTTGACTTTTGAAAATAATAGGTCGAAGGTATGCAGAAGTCGTGCTCGGGTTCTATGGATAAAACCCCGCCAAAAGATGTTTTATGGAAGAATGTTTCTCACAGGTTGTTCTTTGGCCGTGAGTCTACTCTTACATGGGGTCCTGGAGGAGTTGCTTTCCTTCATCCTCTAAGTATTTCACAAGAAAAAGCTCACATTTGCATGTATAGGATAACGTAAGCGATTGTTGCCCCCCTAATGATCTTATTTGATATGCTAAACTGGGTGCTCTTGTTTTGAATTTGTCGGTCAAGTTGTGCAACTTCAGTTTGTTCCTTCTTTTTCCAAGTGTATCTTCGCACTGCTCATCGTAATTGGCTTCCACGAAACTAGAACACTCACAACTATTTCTTCGTGTACAGGTTGGAGCAGTTTAATGATGTTTTGTTTCAAGAAAACGTGACAGATGACAGAAGTTCACCTTTGTTTGATTTGGAAGCTTTAAACGCTTGCAAGAGTGCCGGATCTTTCTCCCCTAAGGGTATTGAGGTAAGGAACACGACTCTTTACTCTTTATGACCAGATATATTTTGATAGTTTTGTAGATGCCCCTATTCCCACATCATATATTGCCACTAGATTCCAACAGTGATAAGAAATTTCACTCCCTCTTCTTGCTTTTGCCCTGCCTCTCATCTCCGTCATCTGATTTTTCAAGGATTTTTTTTTTTCCTTTTTATAATGATGTTGAATGTACGCTCTCCTTACTTTTGTGAAGTATGTGGTCACTGTACTTCTTGACAATTTTTTGAAATTAATTCTTGACACAGTTTTAATTTTAAGTGAACCAAATTCCAAACAGCATCTTTGTCACTTTGTGTTTTTACCAAATAGATAAAAATGTGTCACTGGAACAACCCCCGCCTCCCCCCTACCGCTCCCTTGGCGGGAGCTTTTGGGACAATGGCGTGATGTTATTGTAACAATTGGGAATGTTGAAATCGCCTCTATTGATTTTGCGTGTATAAATATGAATCTAATCCAAGAAGCACTGGGTCTCCACGCAGGGAGGTTGGTATCAAAATGTCGTCTTTTTGGGCGAGGAGCAAGGCTTGCCCATATTTACCATGACGTAGGTTTTACCGCCCTTATCTGAGGCTCTTAAATTTATGTACAGAGTACGAACAATGAATGTTGTTGATTTTTGAAATTTGAGGTTCTTCAACTACTTCGCAGGTGTGACCTTAATGTTGTGGAGGGTTTTAAATCCGGTAAGCTACCCCTGGTTGCTCCTGCTAAGAACTATGCTAATACCTTGATTAGAGGTCTGTCACAAATCGGGCCACTTTCTGAAGCTGAAGCATCGGCCTATGTCGAGGAAGCTGCTGCAAAACCACTCTGATATCACAGGCCTTATTTATGATTGCCCATTTCAGTTTCTTTCTGGAAAAATATTATTTACGGTTGAATTTGGCAACACATTTGTATAAAAATTTGCCAGACGAAGCTTTAGCTAGAATGACTACTTTGCTGTTAATTAATGTGCACACTGATTATCACCATTGGAAACTTGTCTCGGCGATTTTAGACGATTAGAAACATTTAATGTGTTTTGATGGTTTGTTCAGTGTCATGATCCATTGTGTTAGCCTTGTATTGACAATCATATCTCTCAGATGTCGGAGTTTGTTTTCCGACTGTACATATAAAAATATATACTTGAAAGTCTTATGTCACTCCCAAATCCCAATACATCACGTCGATATACAATAACATGGTTGACAATAAGAGAAGGATCAAAGACCCTAAACCAAAACTTCTGATCCCCTTCTATAAATATATTGCTATAAGTCACAGTACATTATGGCATTTTGACAAATCGGCAGCATCTGATGCCTCAATGGCACGTAGGCACATGGTTTTGCTGCTATCTCGGAGCCATTGTCGAGTGTGTATGCGCTGTTGAAACAATGATTGTCGGTTATGCAACTGCAAACTGCTGCCCTTCTTCGACATTACTTAAATACATCCAAGCAGATCATCTCGACTTCAACGAAGCGTGTCCAGTATCACTTATATGCTTGTACAGTTTGTTTCTGTCACAAGATAACTCTCATTAGCACCTAAATTGATCCGAATAACATGTATATCAAGCAAGATGGAAAAATCTCGGCATTTTACCTGGAATCGAACTCCTCGCCACACTTCTCACACACAGGGTCCTATACAAATCGGAGCAATCAAGATTAGCAAACTACTATAGTGCTATATTTCCTTTATCTCTAAATCTGCTGGTTACCCAACATTCATTTTATTCATCTGTGAAGCTAATCCCACCAGACATGTCAGTTTGTATCATTTGGCAAAAAAAGGGAGCGGGGGGATTTCCCGAGTTTCAAAGGCAATTTGGGATGGAGGGGAGGAAATTGAGAGCTTCCATTTTCTTTCCTACGGGTAAAATTAGAATCTTTCTAACACTAGAGAGTTTCGGAAGGAAAAACATATTTTCCTTGCTCCTCACCTCACCGCCCCTTCCCGGTTACGGAGTAATTTTGTATTCAAACAAAGGGTAAAGGATTTCATGGACTTGCAGCAACTCAACTTGAGACGAAAGTAAACGACAAAATGGTAAAACCAACAAAGATGACAACCATAAGAACTGTTGGCATCGACTCCCCATAATATATTCTCTCTCAATTCTATCAGCTCCTATGATCATCATCAGTCGGTCTTCCTAGCGTTCAACACAGTGCATACGCTTATTGCACCATTGAATTACAAAATTGACACATCTTTAGTCGGTCAAAACCAGAAATCAACTTCAGGATTCATGAATTACAGCATAAACAATGTGAAGAATGAAGAGTTGTGTTATCGTATACAATGTTCAAAACATAAAACTTTTGAATTCAGACAGCGGAAGTTAATAAGTTGACAAGTTCAATGAATCCGAAAGCTTAAAATTATAACCCTACAGCAACGCGCAAAATTTAAAGGAACCCTAATCAACCATCAGAGTTATAACCCTGACTTACCTTTTGTTTCCGTCCTCTGGATGAGGTTTTGGGTTTACTCTCCACATCTCGCTTACTTTTTCTTTCAGAACCTTTCTTTCCACCCTTTGCTGTACCTTTTGTGTCATGATTTCCATCATCACCGTCTTCATCACTGGCAACATTAGATCCACCAGCAGCCTTACTGTTCTCTCCTGTCTCATTTGATCCATCGGAACCTTTGCCCTTATCTTTCTTAGCCCGTCTACTCAATCTTCTTTTTGCCCTTCTTTTTCCACAGATTGTTCCATGAAAGTCGCATGCTTCCCACGCCTACAACCAGAGATCATAGCTTCAAGAATACTCGCGTCCTCCTCATCACACCCAACCACGGGTTGCTGTACCTTACTTGACTCCTCAACATCACCAACATGAAACTATTTTGATATAACAAGAGGTCAACTTTACGTTTACAATAAGAAGGCTCTTTTTGCAATTTGAGGTATCGTACTGATTGCATTTGCGTGGTTGTACGGCAAGCTCAAATAGGAAGTTGGTCTATAGATGGAAAAAATGGTAGAAATTTTTTACTTTGTTTTGATTTTGAATTTTGGT
>JAUEKU010182410.1:0-10251 GCA_032274805.1 Gypsophila paniculata | reverse complement strand
TTTTGAATCACTCGACATTTAATTACTTTAGCTTATATACCAAAAACCGAATGTATATAAATATTTATGTCAACATGCTCCAATGTCATACATACAATAAAATTATGTCAAAACTCAAGCGCATTAAAAAGAATTTCACATGATATGTCGATACATCCTCCAAAGTTAACATGTGAGTCTTATACAAAATGGAGTGTACAAATAATAAATCAAACTGCATATTTATTACTCCAAAACAATTAATAAAATGACCAAAATTAATTGTTCAATATAAAGACGATTAACCATTTAATCCCAAAATATACTTACAAGTGGAAATAATAAATTCAACACATTTTATTAACTTGTCTCATTGTACAACGGTACAAACTAAAACTCACAAGAAGAATAAAGTGAGGTGCAACAATATATGTGTCGACGGTACATATAGCCCACAGGTCAAAATACAAGGACAAAGGCATGCTAAGATGGTATAGAAAACCGCAAAGTGAGGAAGTAAGCACAAAACCCAAATAAAATAAAGTGAACTTGCTTCACGTGACTCACACGAGTCAATAGCATATCCGGAGGGCCTAAGGATCCTCTCCAGTACCCAGCAAGTACTGGAGGGTCCAGTACAAATCCAAGGCTAAAAATGCACCCCCATCAAATCTAAGGGCTAATATTGTAAGTATGTTATTTTTACTCTACAAGGTGCCATATATTTTTTAATGTAAAAATTCATTACCACTTAATCTTGGCCCTTAAATTTCAGGGTAATTATTTTTTAACAATTGGATTGAAGGTAATGGACAGTCCAGTACATTTTTTTGTACTGGAGAGGATCTTTCCTCCACGAATAGGGCCCAAACATCGACCGAAAAGGGAAGTTTCAACACATTCCAGAATTGTAACGTCGATAATTTCAATGATTCATGGATGGCTTTAATAACTCAGTCGGGTAGCTTTGTGCTGATAACATGTTATAAAATAGAGTAGATGAATAGAGAAAGATAGAAAACTAAGGGAGAGATTAAAGAGAAAAGAGATGTACGTGTGTATTCATCCTTTGAGAGCACATGTATATATAGTACAAAGGGGACATGAGTTTGACTCAAACCCTAACGTCATACAATATAAGGGTAAGATTATCAATAAGACTTTCTTCAGTCTTAAGACACTGCCACCTCAGCTTTCCACTATCTTTTATTAATTTTTTATTACTCAGACTCCACTTAGACTCTATACATTATTCATAAGATTCATCTCAGACTCTACTTTTACTCTACTTTTTTTTACCAACTTTATTTAAAAATAAAACAAAAATAAGAAAAAGACACATGTTGATTTTTTATTGGATGACACATCTAGATAATTGTGTCAAGACTCTCCAAGAGTCTTAAGTTGAGTCTTGGATTTCCAAGACTCAACTTAAGACTTTGTCAAAAGTTTGGTAGATTATTGGAGTCTTGAGGCAAGACTCATAAAAGTCTTGAGTCAAGACTCCCCTCAAGACTACCAATAATCTTACCCTAAGATCTAATAGATTATGGGCCCAATATACATCCATTAATTCCAATACATGGTTCATAACACTTACATACACAATTAAGATGGACTGTTTCATTATTAAATGGATATATCCGTAGATTATTGATTTTAGCCCCAAAAAATTCAAAGATTTGTGTACGGTGTACCCTCGCAACAGCTAAAAGTGTGCACACACACAAACAACCATACAACATCCACAAACCAAAGTTTCCAGTCGACATCATCTAATTCCAATCTTCGCTGCAAATTCTCTTCCTAAATAAAAGAAAAAAAACCAAAAACGAATTTAGATCAATAAATAAACAAACGAAAAGAAAAAAAAAAGAAAGTAAAATGGGAAGAGTAAGAGAAATCACAGAAGTAGAAAAGAGGGCAACATTACTATTTACAACCATGTGTATTGTTGGTCTTCCCGTTGAAGTTCATATCAAAGATGGTTCTATTTTTTCTGGCATCTTCCACACTGCTTCTTTTGATCATGGCTATGGTTTGTTTTTTAATTTTTTTGCTTTTAATTAATTAATTAATTGATTGATTTACTACGAAGTATTTAATTATCTTTTTGTTGTTTTTTTGGAAGAAAGTTGAAATCTTTTGGTATTATTCATGATTTTAATTTCTGGGTTTTGTTTATATGTGTGTTTCTCAAGTGGGTTTTGGTTCTTGTGAGAAATTATTGCCAATTTTGTTAGAAAGGTGAAATCTTTTTGTATGATTCTTGATTTTAATTGCTAGGTTTTGTTTGTGAAGTCAGTCTTGTGAAAGGCCGTCTTTCGCTTTCAAATTGTAGGGACAACAAGTACAAATAAGGGCATATTAAATAGGTAGTTAGTGAGGAAAAAAGAAATGGTTCTTCACAATTCATTTTGAAAGACCGTCGTCTTTGAGACTTTGTGTTGTTTATGAGTGTATTTCTTTGGTTTTTGCCATTTTTGTGGGGATCATGTTTGTTGTTCACAATTCATTTTTTGATTGGATCATGTTTGTTGTGATCTAGGTTTTGTGTTGACAAACTTGATATGATGTCAATGTCCAATTTTAAATTTGGGTATTTGGTTTTGAAATTGGGGAGGAATCGTATTTTTGTGATTTTGTATGATGCTTGCATTATTTTTTATCCGAGTTGTTTACTTGATGAGTAAGTCCTACGGAGTATGAGAGACCGTCTTCACTTTCAAATTGTTGGACTGAGAATAATTTAAGGCATATTAGATAGGCGGTTAGAGAGAAAGATGAAATGATCTTTCACAATTCATTGTGAAATACCATCTTCTTTATACTTTGTGTTGTTTATATGTGTATTGCCCTGGTGGGTTTTGTTTTTTTGTGTGGAATTATTGTCATTATTGTGGGTTTTTTGAGTTTTTGGATTGGGTCACGTTTGTTGTGATCTGGGATTTGTGTTGACAAACTTGATATGATTTCTTTTGTGCGGAATAGCATCACCACCGTAGCATTTTTTGTGCGGAATTAATGTTGAAGGGAGGGTTGGAATCAGGTATCAACTATACTTGAAAACTATACAGAATATGATGTTATTTTTTTTGAAGGCGTTGTGTTGAAGAAAGTAAAGATGGTTAAGAAGGGCACACATAATTCCAATGTGGTGGATGGAGGCGTAATAGATACCCTTGTTGTTCGTCCAGGCGATCTTGTTCAAGTACTTGCCAAGGTTTCACATGCCTCTTTTTGGTGTTACTTGTTAATTTGATAGGATGTATCAATTCTACTAGTAGTTGTACAAGTTACGGAATATTGACCTCCAATTTTGTGATTTTTTTGTAGTGTGTCACGATTCCAGCTGACTTTGCTTCTGTTGATGCTACTACCTATGGTGGTGATGCTATTCCCGGGACTTATAGTCGTTTTCAAGACTCTGACAATGGAGTTGACTCTGGCAATGGAGTTGAATCGGCTTTTGAACAGTTGAATCGGCAAAGGTTAGTGATTTACAGTTTAGGTAGGTCGTGATGAGAGTAATATTTTCTTCTAGTGTTCCAGGAATGACATTATATTTTGTTCATCTTTATGAAATCCTTCTCCAGATGCTTCTATGTATAGTTGTATCAATGGTCTAAGTAAATCAAGATGTGTCATAATAAACGATTCTAATCTCTGAGTCTTGTTTCTGACAGTGAGTGTGATATTGGAATTGGGCATATGGCAGTCTGGAATTGGGCTTGTCAGAGGTTATTTAGATTTGGTTTATAATTATTGTTGCAGAGTTTTTGGGATCTCTTTTGTAAGCAGACGATGCTGTTTGGAAAGGTGTCGTTTTTTTTGGAAAACTATTTTTGGGACCATACTGATGGTGGGTACTTTAAAAAATGATGGTTGGAAAATATTGATGACGAGCTATATGATTGTAAAGTGCCCTTTTTTTTTATGAAGAACGCATCGAATTCAGATATTAACTCATGAGTTTAAGATTCACGCTTAAGTATGTTTTTATGTTAAGAAAAGTGGAATGTTTATATATGTTTTTCTAAATTATTGCTTTTGCTGAAAGTTTTGGAGGATCTAGCATCAAATTCTTCTTTTTCTGTATATTGTTTTCTACAAAATCCGTTGGGAGAACACCAAGAGTCTTCGTTCTTTATGCTTAGAGATCGTATGGTTCCCTACCTTTTATGCTTACTTTGTCAATAGTATGTGGCAAGTATGCATCGATATGTCCCTCACTTTTAATGATTGCCGTATTGTGTATTTGTGTTATCCCTTTCCAATGTTTTACAATAATTAAATCTGTTCTGTGTCCTCTTTCTGTTTGGGGGTTTAAAAAGCAGCTCCGTTTGTGGGATTGCTTAGCGGGCCAGTTATGGGGATGGTTTTAACACCTTATGATGTCCATTAGAGAGATCATAGTTTCATTTTTTCTCTTTTCATTATGATTTTAGATTTTCACAAGGGAAAAAAAAAACTCTTCTGGTACATGTTCGTTTTTCTAGAATAGCAATAGAATATGCCAACCTCATTTTACCCATCTCCGAAAGCCTTAACTATTCATTCCAATTGTACGCCGTCTTAAAGTTTTGTTACAGCTTGTTGGCCGGTATAATTTTATCAGATACTGCTCGTTGGTTTTTAATTCCGAGTAAATCCTTTAGTCAACTTTTATTTACCAAACCTTGCTTCAAAATGCCTTACCATCAACCCTGCTATCAGGGTACGCCACTACTGGTGAACCAAATGGTTGCAGGGATATAACCATAACCAAAGACTGAGAAATGTCGATTGAGGTTGATCTCCTACCGCACTACATTGCTAAGTAAAGGGTCCCTACACTAGTTTAATCGCCATTGAGATGATTTCCTATTGAACTTCGGATTTGTGTTTGGAATTATTTTGTTAATTCATTTTTCTTTTTTTGGTTTTCAGACACGATGGAATGAGTAGGTCTAAAGAGCAAAATGCTAACCACCATGCTTCCGAGCTCACAAAGGAGGTAATTTTTAGGTAGCACAACTTAGAATGTTGGTTTTGAAACTTGTGTACTCGTGTGCAGCTGTTGAGTAAGGCTTTGACTCTTTGCTATGCAGGTTACTGAAGCCAATCATTTAAGTGCAACCTGTGAGTGGCATGTATCTTTATCATTTCATACTGAACTTAGTTTTTCTTTGGTTAATGATCGTCTATTATAGTAAAGACCCATTTCCTCACTTAGCAAATGCTGTCTCATACCTATCGCTTTTTACCTCCTTTAGGCAATGAATGCCATGAATACACTTAAAGATGAAGTTGCCTGGCGTATGCCCCTTTAAAGCTTAAAATCACAAACTGTTTGAGGCCATATGAATTGAATAACTCTTGATCTTATGGAGCATAGTTCCTTCTGGAGGACTATTTTCTTATACTAGTTGGATTATATTTCTTGTGTCTCATTCTTAGATCTTTAAAATTTGCGCTCTTTACAAAGCTGATTTACTTGACAGTGTAATAGCCAATAGGTTGATGCTCTCTGTCTCCCTCTCTTTCACATGAAAATATGTTGTATCGGGTTTCATGACTTGCATCCCCGTTTTCTTTCTTTTGTGCTTCGTTGTTTGAATAAGTTTCGGGACTGATATTACTGTGCTTCTAGTGAATGGTGGACATATTAAACATATTGGACATGAGAAAAGTCAAGATACAATAATTTCCGACAAGCTAACATATGGATCTAGGGCAGCCAATAGTACATCTCCTGCATCTACAAAATCAGTTGGTTCAGATGTTTCAACGCCTGAAAAAATAGTGTCAGATACAAATACATGTAGTTCAGTGGTTGCGCCAACAGCAGTGACTCCTCAATATCCTGCCACTAAAAGGACTGCGAAGGTAAAGATGATGATTCATGTCTAGTGTCACGCACTCCATTTGTTTCTGCTTTTTCCTGGTTGACAAATAAAATGCACCGTTTCTCTTCTTATTTGTCCCCAATTTCTACTTACAAATAATTTCTTTAGGAAGATGTGTTCTTAAATAAATCCTCTACCTGTCTCAAACAGTTAGGAACTCAAATTCTTATGTGAGACGGTTTTAAGATATTCTTATCATGAGACCTTTCACATGATGATTTTTCTTTTTCTTTTTTTTTTTTCCGATATATTTTTTTTTCTTTGTGTGCGTTACATTGAATATCATTGGTTGATCTCACAAGAGACTTGCTTGAGTTAGGAATAAGAATGAGAAAGTCGAAGGCACTCTTGTGACTTTTTGTGAGTGAGTGAGTGTACACTGTTAAGCAGTTGGAACACAGAGTATGTTTGTAGTGTGACCTATATGTGACTGTTTGGTCCTACTGTCTCTGAGACTCTCTCTTTCAAAGTTCATTCTTCTTCTTGATTTTCTTGCATGGTTTGCTCCACAATATTTATTCTTGCTTAAATTTTCAGGAAACCAAGCTCAACCCAAGTGCAAAACTATTTTCCCCATCTCTGTCGAATTTCAGATCCTCTCCAACACCAGCTCCACCAATCTCAAGCTTTGGGTATGCACCCAACACCATTACTCCGGTACAAGTAGCTGCTCCACATCCTGAAGTTGGATTTAGACCTGTCGCACCGCATTCATCGTGGCCAAATAAGGTGGATCCACATGTTAGTTCAGTGCTGGCAAATGCTGACAATGGTCTTCAGTATAGTCAACCTGTATGTATTTCTTGCCTTGTTTCTTACTCGTGAAAAGCTTTGCTAGACTCCATTCAGGACATTACCTATTTTGAACTATATTTTGTTCTGACTAGTATTCTATTTCCTATTTACGAACTTTGAAATGGATACGAGAACATTTGTAATATATATTCGCATGATGATTTACTTATGATGAGGGTTAATTAGGTGGACCACCAGATTGAACTGTTACTTGATCAATTGTGAGTGTAGAAGCGTCAGTTTAAATAATAAAAAATATGCCAAATTTCTTTTAATGTGTCAAATTCATTAAATGGACCGACAAATGAAAATGTGGGAACAATTTGTTCGGCTGTTATATGGTGTTTATTGACTTATCTCTCTTTCCCTCTCCGTTGATTCCCTCTTTATTTCATCAAAAAAAAAAAATCTTTTGAAGCTTTCGAGCACTTGTAAGCAAATCTTTTACTCTTATTCATTGATTTCGGTACTCCCTCAATTTTTTTCCATTTAGCCCCATTTTCAGATTTCTCCTTGTAAAAGTCGGAAATGGGGCAAAATGGGGAAAATGGGGGGAATCTAACTTTATCATAGAATCTCGTATATTAGGTTCATCATTTGTCTGATCATATGGTGTCTATGTTAAGCTTTTTGTGTCATCGTTTATGAAATAACGCGTTTTGATGTGTGAGGATTGCCTTATGTACGATATTGATTTTGTTTTTCTTTATTCATCAAGCAGATTGCTACTCATTTAGCAACTAGAAAACTATCTGTGAGACATGGTGCAGTTTACCAACCAATTCAGGCTATGCCGCCTTATCTACATGCTAATCATCAAAATGTATGTTCAATTTTATCTGTTGTGCATTATTTATATATAAATTTTCCGTCATGGCGAATTGTATCGTGCAGTATTTGCTAATTACCCTGTGGTACAACATGAGAACGTCACCCAAATGTTTATAAAGCTGTTCTTATGGTGGAGTAAGAAGAGATTAGATGTACGTAGCTTTACATGTCTCGTAACATAGAGGCTGTATGATCCATACTGAAAAATGTGCGACAGTTGATATTTCAGAATAAACAGTTTTGTGAATTATTTTGCTTCGTCATAAGCCAAATAAACGTGGGTCTTTGATCTAGTTGAAATTGAAAATATCGAATTATCATTATTCATTTGGTTTAAGATGAAAATTGTAAATGTTTACCAATCGCTCTTATGGTTTCGGTCTTATGCAACAACAGCAAGTTATAATTGGCTACAAGATTTTCTATAATTCTCTTAATTGTTTTCAACTTCTGTAGGGTGTGTTTGGGAGGCCTGGACAGGTCGTCTACATGCATCCTCTTACATATGTGAGTTACTTTTCTCTCTTCTGGTCTGCCCATATATGATGATGTTTGTTCTGTTCTCTTGTTACTCCATATTTATTGATTGCTAAAATGGGCTACTTTTGGTTTGAAGGACCTCAATCAAGCTCCTGCAACCCTCTCTCAAGCTCCACATCCCTTAGTAACCTCGCATCCTATCCATGTAGCCAAGCATGAAGGTACGAAAAATACTTCGTTAATATCCTGTAAGGCCCTTTTTTTTTTGACTCAATTTCGCATTTTCGCTCGGTTTAGTTCAATTTATTTCATCTCAATACCAATTTTTTCTTACTTCAGTTCAGAGAGTTTCAGTCCAGAAGACCATGGCCTAAGCCAGTATTTAAAGATTTATTAACACAAATGTTTAGCATAGACTTACTCTGGATATCCTGGTTCAAAATCCACCTGATTTATGAACTGAATTTGTTTATCATTTTTTAGTTACTGTTAGAGCCGGGCTTTGGGTTGGTGTTTCTGGCAGGTTGATCAATTTATATGAGCAAACTTCAGACCAAAGTGCTTGTAGTCAATCACTCAATCCAATTAGAAGTGATTTAGTGCTATAAATTTGTGTAGCTCGGTTTTGCAGTCATATCACGTGATTGCGGCAGTGTTAGTTTGGAGAAGCAAAGTTCCTTGCAATTAGTTCAAATTGGGAGTAGGGTGGGGGATGGTCGAGACATTGGGTAAGTGCAAATTCCATGTCTCCTGAATTCGACTACATTTAGGCATTGCTATAGTATCGCTTTATTTCCCTCCAACCCAACTTGCTATCCAAACAATGGATATTGTTCCCTCTGTTTCCACTCCCTCCACTCAAATAAGGGATACTGCCAATATCAAGTGAAGTTTATGAAGCAAACGATCTTGTTCCCTCATCTATGAGATTCACCATTTACTGTCTTTTACTCCAGTTATTAAAATGAAAATTGATAACAATTTAATTTTTGATCTGGTTTCATTGCAGGTGTCGTAGCCAATCAAGCATTGCACGCTTCTGGATCACTTCCCTTGATCGTCAATGGACCACAATCATATATTATGCCAAGTCACCAGATTCAAATCTCGCAACCTCTGTTTTCATCTATGCGCCCTCTTTCAATATTGGGCCCCAATGTTACTTATAGTGCCAAGTTCTCTTGAATATATCTTTCCGTTTAGAATTTCCCCGGCTTTGAAGAGCAGGTTTTTTTAGCTATACTCCCCTCGGATATAGATATGAATCCTCGAAGGGAACAGTTTTGAAGTGCGCAATTCTCCACCCATGATTTGGGAGAGTGAGGGGTGGATGATATAAGTGATGTAGAGAACATTTGGAATTCTATCGAGGTATTGAACAAATATGTTATTTTGGAGTTTTGGAATCCATAATTTTACACAGTTTTAGAACCCGTGATCAATATTTTGAAAAATCTAAACAACTCATTGAAATGAAGGGAGCACAAGATTTGAAAAATCTAAAAAATCTAGGTTCTTGTGATTTGAAACGGGATATACGGTGGAGGGACTACTGTGATGAAAAGGAGACGAGCTAACATTGTTAAGTCATTGCAATAGTTTGATGTAATGATTTCTTTACTTATGTTACTGGTTGTGATGGTTTTACACTAATATTTTTTTTAAGGTAGTTTATACTAATACACAAATTCTTGTATAAAACGCGCTATTAATGATTCATTCTTTTGCACATAGCTCCATTTTGAAGTAGGAAGTCTTGTAATGTCGTTGAGTAAATTGGTGTACTAGTAAATATAATCAATGGCTACCATTTTATTTAGCTGACCATTTTATGACATTTATATGATGGTTCTCTCTTATCCTCTCTCAATTGCGAGTCTCCCTTATTCCTTGATACACCCGTCTCAAATTGCGATAGTCCCTAATTCCTTGATCCACGTCTCATAAGAGTTGTACTCGTCTCTCATTTACAAGCAACTTTTGTACTCAAAATTGGCACAATATTAAGGGTCTGTTCTCTTCGTCTGAAATTTTCTGAAGTCTGAAGTCTGAAGTTTCCTGAAGTTTCCTGAAATTTTCTGAAGTTTTTAATAAGTATCTGAAATTTTCTGAAGTTTTCTAAAGTTTCTTGAAGTTTTCTGAAGTTATCTGAAGTTTTCTGAAGTTTCCTGAAGTTTCCTGAAGTTTTGATAAATAATATAAATATTAAGAATATTTCAATATTATCAACATTTTCAAGATTAATAATTAATAATAATAGTCATTATTGTTATTATTA
>JAUEKU010182388.1:0-10252 GCA_032274805.1 Gypsophila paniculata | reverse complement strand
AAAGTATGCATAATACAGCTTAAAACGGCGACTTTATGATATAAAATGGTTTCGAAATCGTAACTATTAAAAAATCAAAAAAGTGGTAAAAAAAACGGACTAAAATAGACATATGCAAATTGCCTTAGAACACTACTGCCATCTTCAAAGTACGCAACTGTAACTTTACAAAAATATAGGGAAAATAATATAATTTTGTGAATTGAAATTACCTGCATTATTGGGTGCTTGTTCAACTTCTGATTCATCTTGAACACGAACTCCTGCTTGATCAAGTTCTGTTGCATTTTCGCCACAAATATTTGGTTGTTCAGAGCTCATATTCAACATATAATGGCGTTGAGTATAGTATTGTGTTGGAAAGATTAAACTGAAAAAAACTTTACAAACAAGCAATTGTATCAGCATCTTCATGGAAGAAGAATATAGAGATTTGTACGAGAAGAATTTAGGGATTCGAAGAGGTGAGTTTTGGGTTTTCAAAGAAAAAAGTAGAGCAGGTCAATAATAATGTGTTTGATAATCTCCAGAAATCATTAAACGCTTTTTTATTTTTTTATTTTTTAAAAAATGCTGAAATCGGGTCAAAAGTAGATCCGTTTGGGTCAAAGCAGATCCGTTTCACGCGACCCGTTTGTACAACCGTTGTACAGGAGTATTTGTGTTACAATTTTTATGACAAAAGGGGCTAAGTTTGAGTACCTTTTGATGATTCAACGAGTCTTTCAATAGAGTTTTAGCGAAACGATTGGAAAAATCTTCTTTTATGCATTTATAAGTGAAAATTTGAATTATTAACCTAAGTATAGCCTTATAAAGCAAATTGTTTTCATCCATGCAAGTTCGCAAAAGTTAACATAGTAGCGAGTTGACACGATCTAACACGATCTAAACATTTGCACGATCTAGGCACGACAATTCTATGGGCTAGCGCAACCCACACCGTGATTGACCACATTCAAATTCTTGAGAATTTATGGGTCTAGCATATCAATATATCATGACACCCCTAACGAGTCAGTATGAGACACGACACAACTGACGACACGACATTACAAGTTTCATTCTAAAATTTCTCAAATATATTATTCTACAATCAATTACAAATTTTTTAATATAATTTTTCCAAATTTTTTAGGACACGTGATTGAAAAATCGATAACATTTTATACATCACATTGAAATATGATTCTCAATTGTCCCCAAATATAACTTCAAAAAAATACACTTCACAATTTCCCCCCTTTTCTTAAACCCTAAACCCTAATTTTCAAAAACCCCCAAATCATGAACAAATTCAAATTACTCAAACAATCATCAATTCAAATCAACCAAAACACCCAATTATTCAAATCAATTCAATCAATTTCATCATCATTAGTACAAAAAACCCAAAACAATGCTCTAATTTTGAGCAGAAAAATGTCAAAAAAATCAACAACAATCCCCAAAAAACAACAAAGAATTCGAGATCATGCTTTCGATAATTACATGGAAGTCGAGAAGAAACTCCGTAAAATTCTCAAATTTGAGGACTTAATCCTCACACAACCTCACCAATGTATACAAATTTTGCGTCTCGATTTCTTATCACATCGATTAGGGTTCAAGAAGCAAGAAGCAGGTACTTTTGTGCTCAAATTTCCGTATATTTTTGAAATTTACGAGCACCCGGTTCAAAGAATTTTATATTTGAGGTTAACTAGGAGAGCCCTTTTGCAAATTGAGCAGGAAAAATTTGTCGTTGATGCACAAATTGGTGATGCTGTGATTAGGCTTAGGAAGCTGTTAATGTTGTCTAATACGGGTCGGTTGTATTTGGAACATGTTAGGATTGCCCGTAGAGAATTCGGGTTTCCTGATGATTTTGAGTATTCTGTTGTTCTTAAGCACCCGGAGTATTTTAGGTTGTTTGATGGCGAGGACGGTTTTAGTAAGTACATTGAGTTGGTTGAGAAAGATCCCACATTGGCGGTGTGTGCGGTGGAGAGGGTTCGGGAGGTGGAGTATAGGAGGAGTGGGAGGGATGAGGAGGATGTGAGGTTTTCGTTTTTGGTGAATTTTCCACCCGGGTTTAGGACCGGGAAGTATTATAAGATTGCAATGTGGAAGTGGCAACGGTTGCCTTATTGGTCCCCTTATGAGGATATTTCGGGGTATGATATGAGGTCTCAGGAGGCTCAGAATCGGTGGGAGAAACGGGCTGTGGCTATGATTCATGAGATTTTGTCATTGACTATCGAGAAGAAGATTTCGTTGGAGAGGATTGCGCATTTTAGGCTTACTATGGACTTGCCGAAGAAGTTGAAGGATTTCCTTTTGCAGCATCAGGGGATATTTTATATCTCGACGAGAGGGAACCTTGGGAAACTGCATACTATTTTTTTGAGGGAGGCGTATAGGAAGGGGGAGTTGATAGAACCAAATGACGTGTATTTGGCTCGTAGGAAGTTGGCTGAGCTCATTTTGATGAGTCCTAGAAAGGTTCCTGTGGATAGGGAGTTGGCTAGTTACTCGAGTCAAGGGCGTGTCATGGCAGGGAATGCAATGGAAGACATGAGTGCTGGTCAAAGTTTACGAGGAGATAGGATCGAAAAGCAAGATTCAGAGCTAGAGATGGATAGTGATGTAGGATCCGATTGTAGTGATGGAGATGATTGTCTTAGTCACGATGAGGAAAAACTGCGAAATTCGACTGAATGATTAGACTTTTTGACACCAGGGATGTCTTTCAATTGGCTTTCTGCTCTTTGCTCGCTCTCTTGGTGACGGTCAATACGTGGAATCCTTGATATTCCTCTGAAGGTGTTGGGGTGAAGTCCATTTTTGCAAAGTGGTACAACTGTTTAATTGGTTACCACCTTTGGCACCTTATACCAAGACTGGCCGACTAAGCGGCATGTGTATGTGTTGAAAAACCTGATCTGAGTCATCTTCTTTGTTTTTTCGGTGGATTCTGTTCCGTGAATAGTTAACTTTGCTTGCTCCTGGTTGTTACTCTGAGAAGGTCATTGGAGAGCAAAGTTGCAAATGGGGAGTTTGGAATGCATAATGCAGGTGTGCTCCTATCACTGATTTGATTGAGTTACTTGATCTGTTTTGAATACATTCTACTTCGTATCATTTCATTTATACTGGTACTTTCAGAGTGAAACACTATCTTGTTAAGTTCTCCTCGTTACGCAGACAACTTCTTGTTTAACTCATCTTCCTAAACTTATTTCTAATCTCCCAAAACCTTGCGTAAAGCTGGAGTATCAGATTCATACAAGGCTGTTATGCCGTTTACACATAACCCGTTCCCTTTGTAGCTACCCACATCCTTTCTCGGTCATAGTACCTGCTTTAAGTCTTTCTGTAATGCATTCTTATGTTGATGATGCCACTCAGTATGACGATGTTGATCGTTTTAGAAAATCTTCAGCTTCCATTAGCCAAACAGGAGAGAACCTCTGTATCCTGTGGTAGCAATGCAGCAGTGTTGTATTAATTTTTGTATAGACGTAAAATTGAAATAGTATGTTTTTCGTACCTCTCAAAATGCTTGGATTTCTGTTTCATATGGCCTATCTGAGGGGTGGGCCTTGTTTGTTAGGATGAGTAGCAGGCTAGCTGCTGCAACCTTAGTGTAAAAAAAGTACGACTCTTAAGCTGAAAGTTTAGTGTGACACCAGCCAAATTGTGTAGGGATGCCTCAGGTTGGCTCAGTTGTGCCCTTGTGCATACGGCAGATCGAAAAATGTGCACTTCCATACAAATTATGTTTTTTCCTTCTCATTCTTTTATTCCTCCTCCCATCTTACATTGCGTATTTTGAAATCCCACAAAGGGTTATCATTGCACAACATTTTAATTTAAGAACACAAAAGTTGTTTGCACCTAGTGTGCATAAGACGCACACCTTCACTTTGTGTCTTTGTGACTGCACCTCGTCTTAATACATCATCATTGCCTTAATGCGCCTTTTAAATCCAAGGCGGAAACCTCAAAGAAACTTTTTGTTCTTCGTACTCTGATCTTATGTATATATAAACTCTACTTAGATTTAATCTTCTGTTTCATTTCATTTCTCCAGGAGAACATTTCTGTCGGACGAGCAACTCAACTCTTGGTATGCGTGTGACGATGAAATTGAATATGAAAGTGACATGAGGTATTATCAACCATATTCACTTGGAACTTAATTATAATTAGTTGACCTGTAATACCCACCTATTATTACTTTATTCCCAACTTTCTCTGCATCGTTGTGATTTGCTTATCTATTGCATCAAGTTAAAAGCCATGACATTATCATTTTGGCTTGTATTGGTTTTTTTGCTCAATTTATCGTCGTAGAATATTTCACCTACGATAATTCCTAATTTTAAAACGTTACGTGTAGTATTATGATCGATATTATGAGGCTACCTTTGCATTATTGATTACTCTAAACATGTTTACATTCGTTACACAATGTTCATTCCCGTTTGACTTTTGACGTCATATGACAAACTTTGATCATAAATATGCTAGAAGATACTCCCTTGAGTCCCTTCATCCTATTTATATCGTCCTCGTTTGACTAGATGTCGTATTTAAGATTTAGTGACAAAATCTTGTCGAAGTGTTGTTTTCAAAACCGTGTAAAGTTAACTCTGAAGACTAATTTATGGAGCATAACCTAACTCTCATCTCATATGAGGATGTCACTTGACTGATACAAAATTGGCAGAATATCGTTGTAATATTGTGCTTATTGGTGAATATATCTAGTTGGTGTACCTAATACAATTGATTTATATGGACATCGTTTTCTATCAATTGTTTGCCAAATAGAATTTGTATGAAATTGACTACCTAGTTAACATTTGTAGCTACTATCATGGCCTCATGGGTATGATTTATTACTTATTAATTAATTGATGATAACTTGAGCACTTCTTGTATGTGTTTGAGGTTCAACAACTTACCGACGAGTATGACAACGACCTTATAATATCTTTTGCACCTCATTCATAGCAATAGATGATGCGCAAAAATATTATAAGACCTTTGACGGCTTTACCTCAGTGCCAGAGAAGACTACGGCCTTTGACGGGGTAAGGCCGTCAAATACCAATAGATGCGGCTACATGTCATGCTATATAGGCTGCCGAAAAATGAAAATATTTATGTCAAATTAGAAATTCGTTTTTCTATAGTTATTTGATGCAGTCTACTTTGTAATCTAGTCTGATTTCCATTATGATGTAAATACATCTTTATACTGAACATATAATCAAAGTTGCGTATTTCCGACCCCCCCTTATCTTGTCATTAACCTTCGCTTTTCCATCGTCTCTTTCTATATACTGGAGTTCATTCATATTAATGGAAATGGCACTATGCAATAGGGTTTAGTAGGGATATCACATTATCATTTACATTGCCGTTTTTGCACTCTTTTATACCATTTTCATGAGCAATCTCGTCTTAGACATCTTTTGTAACCTATGCTGCGCTAATGACCACCATTGACGACACCAAAATTGAAATCGTTGCTCCGACGTAGAACGTCTAAATCCTTTGCAAATGCCCAAATGAATAATACACTCATGCCCAATTGACTCCTACACAAATCATTGGATGGCAATGGATATACATTCGTGCAAAGTAGTGTAGTTACTTCTATTTTACATCATTTAATTGTATTTTATTTTTCTTGGGTGCATTATACAAATAATTTTTGTGCAAATTATTTGATGAGCACATGTGCAAAGAATCCCAGGTTCCACTTGTTCATTGTTGAACTAAATTGGCCTGCCATCTTCGGCAATAGCCCTTCTGAGGCCTCTATATGTTGATGCAGACGAGTTTTGAACCACGATTGTTGTATTATCGTCATTAATTTTATTGATTAACTTCTTGAATATCCTATGGTACATGATATATGAGGGTCTCAGTCATTAATTTCTCCTGATAAATCCATTGGTAGTATATAATACTCTCTCTATTCATCTCCTTTTCATAGATCTAATAGACTAATATAGGGCCGAGTTTTTTACATGAGGATGTTGCATCACACTCGTAAGTAGTCGTAAATGAGTGTATTTTCGTGGGTATCTTTTCCTTATCTACAATAAAAGTGGTCCGCACGTATTTGAATGTCATAAAAATAACATGTAATTATTTTAAATGAACGAGCAGAAATAGTTTCTTGTAAACTGAAATCGTTATATATCGTACAACGGTCTTATACGAGAATCCATGAAATTTTAGAAGGGGAACATTAGGACTTGGTAAGAAATAAGATTCAAAATGTAATAATTGTGGATCTATGAACTTAATTGTCTCCACTTTTCTTGTTTGACAATTTAGCATCGTGATGCTTGCTAATGATAATGATGTATCCATTTTTTCGAAAAGATGGCATGCTATAGGAATGATTTATTAGATATTTAAAAGAAATACGGAGTAAATGTGTACCAAAATTATTGTACCTTTTCTTTGTAATTTACCCAAATTGCCAATTTCAAATGTTACTATTATGCTTGGCTTTTTCAAAACTTTTGTATCATATTAGACAAATTTATTTGCTCTAAATTTTTAGCATTATATCAAATTATGAATTAAGAGATAAAGTTAAAAAATTATGACTAAATAAAAATTTACTTCTAAAAACATATTTGTGAATTTAAAAGTGTAAGAGGTTTTGCCAAATTATATTAGTAAAATTTTATTCGTGCAAAATAAGTTTTTATCCGAAATTACACAAGTAACAATATCTATTTTTATTGTCTTTCACACCTCCATTTTCATAAGACCAAATCTTTAAGAAAGGAAATCATTTAAGAGAAAATTAAGATTCTTACTCACATAGATAAGTTTTTACATGCTATTTTTGTCTAAAATAAAATTATATTCCGTATTAATTCTCCAAATAAAATATAATGTCAATCTTTCTCAAAATTTTCATTCAAGAGAGATCGTCTAGCTCAAATTTAATTTGGTGAAAACTATTAAATTGACATCCAAAATATTTAAGTAAACACTTATAATGTCAATCTTTCTCAACATTTTCATTTTCATTAACAAATCTTAACGTATATTCGATAATTCAGTAAGTCTCCATGAGGATGGGTATATCCAAGTTATGAGTACCGTTCCTTATAACTTTACTAACTAAACTAGTTGACATATGCTTAAATTTAAGATAAATATATTTATCTTAAACAAAAATTTATGTCTAATCACACATTAATTTATATCAATAATTACACATTAGAAAAATCGATTTAACCCATGCCAATACCTAAAAAGTTTTTATTACAACATGACATCTCTAATGTTGCAAAAAAAAAAAAAAAAAAAAAAAAAAAATTCATGATACAAATCCCACTCAACAACTAGTAAAGTCTACAAACAAAGACAAAATAATTTGTACAAACTCCCAAATTAAAGCACCTCATCTCTCATCCATCTCATCTCTCTTCTTCTACAAAGTTAAAGTTTGTTCAACTTTTTGTCTTTCTTCTATCAACCAAATTTACCTAAAAAAATTAAATAAAATAATCCCTCTTTTTTTATTCCAATTTTCCCCAAATTTTTGAAAAAACTCCCAAATTTTTTCTCCAAGAATTTGTCTAAATTTCAATCTATCACCCATTATATACGATAGTTACATTTTAACCACTAAGCTAAGACACGGTCATACTCTAATTTGTTGAGAAGACATAAAAACATCAAAAAATTCTCTTTGACAATCTCAAAATATTTTGAAATTTTCCAAAACTACCCTCGTAAGAATTCAACAAATTTTCCCAAAAATAATTCCTACCCATTTGATCTTATGATCTCTAATCAAATGGGTAGTTGACCAATTAACCAAACCACCACCAAATTTCCATAAAAATTCAATCTTTCCTTTTAAAAAAAGGGTAATAAAAATTGAGGGGGGTAAAAAATAGAGGGGTAAAAAAAGAGGGGTGAAAATGGGGAATTCATTTGGGTGCTCAGCATCAGGAGAGAGGTTGGTATCAGCAGCAAGAGATGGTGATTTGGTGGAAGCTAAAATGTTGTTGGAATGTAATCCATGTCTTGCTAAATATTCTACTTTTGGTGGTGTTAATTCTCCTCTTCATTTTGCTTCTGCTAAAGGTCACACTGAGGTTGTTTTATTTTTCTTTGGATTGTTTTTTTTTTTATAATATTAAGTATATGGACGGTTCCTGTTGATAATTCGTGTAAGCTGATTGTATTGTGAAATTTTTTATATGGACGGTTTCAGTTGATGATTTATGTTAGCTTAGACCGAATGATTTTGGGACTAAGGCTTTAAGTCTTGGTTGTTGTTAATTGTATTGTGAAGTTTTTATATGGACGGTTTCAGTTCATGATTCATGTTGAATGATTTTGGGACTAAGGCTTTAAGATTTTTTTTTCTTGTTGTTGTATTGTGAAGTTTTTTATATGGTCGGTTTCGGTTGATGATTTATGTTAGCTTAGACCAAATGATTTTGGGACTAAGGCTTTAAGGCTTGGTTGTTGTTGATTGCATTGTGAGGTTTTTATATGGAAGGTTTCAGTTGATGATTCATGTTAGCCGACTTCAAATGATTTTGGGGCCAAGGCTTTGTTGTTGTTGTTGTTGGATTGCGAAGCTTTTGTCTTTGATACGATTTGATTGTAGGTACTTTTGAGTTGTTATCTTGAATTTCATTTTGGAGGGTCATAATGAGGTAGTATAGGTTTTCTTAGATCATGTTTTGTATGGACGGTTCCAGTTGATGATTCGTCTTAGTCGACTCCAGATGATTTCGGACTAAGGCTTTGTTGTAGTTGTTGCTGTATGTCTTTGACACAACTTCATTGATAATGAGGTAGTATAGTGATTCTTAGATCATAATTTATTTAATTTTATCATAAAGTTATTATCTTTGACACAATTTCATTGATGGTAGTTTTGAGTTTGTCTTGCTTTATGGTGTTTTGCTGTTTGACTACGATGAATGTTTCCGTCTTTGACATAATTGCATCAAAGGGACCGTCTCATACAAGATTTTGTGTTGATGGTTGGCTTTTTTATTCTGTTGTTAGATTGTTGCATTGTTGCTTGAGAATGGAGCTGATGTCAACTCTAGAAACTACTGTGGGCAGGTTAGTGTTTCACGTTCTTCGTTTAATATTCAACTTTGTTGGTTTTGGTACTTAGTTGATGAACCCTATTATGCCATCGTTTTGTATCCGATAGAAATGTGAGTAGAACTTAATTGATTGCCGATGAATTTGGTTGTAGACGGCATTGATGCAAGCATGTAGATATGGGCATTGGGAGGTTGTGCAAACCCTTCTGCTTCTCAGATGCAATGTGAGTTTTTATTAGCTCGATAAAACTAGTTGCAGCTGCAAAAATGTTGTTTGTTTCGGATATATGAGTTTTTTGTGAATGGTGAAGATTTGATTGTCTTAGATGGCCAGTGCTCTTTGATTGTAGGTCACTAGAGCAGACTATCTCAGTGGTAGAACAGCGCTTCACTTTGCAGCTGTTAATGGGCATGTGAGGTGCATACGGCTATTGTTTGCGGATTTTGTCCCCAGTGCACCTTTGAATTCCATGAATGTTTTGACATTTGATGGCGTTGAGGGGTCGACTATGAAGAACAGGTGTGGTTTTGCATTGACTTTGCATATTTCATTGAGCTTAACTTTTTTAGCTTGTTTTTAATTACAATCGGGCTGTTATATGCGGGTGAATACTAGAGCGGGGAAGATAGTGACGACGGGTCACATTTTGGGATGAACATAACCATGCCTTACGCTCATTCTAATAGATTTGCCTGCCTTTTTCCGTCTTTTATTTCCTTCGTATATATGCAGTCATGGTCTTCGGAAGCTAGGGATTCTATATTAGTCTTTGATACTTACGTGGGAATTTTTGGCTCTGCTGCGATTGTGAGTAATTCTGTGTCTTTGGCAATTATTACCTTAGGCGGATTTCTCGCGAGAAATATGAACAATGGTTTAGATTTGATACAACCATGAGAAACTTCTCACCTTGAGACTCTGTATCTTTGGCAATTGTTACTTAAAAGCTAATTCCAAATGAGGGATATGAATCATGGATTCGGGGTGGACACTTGTGGAAGTGGGAGGCTTAATGTTGCGTTGTTGGTCCAAGATTGTATTTTGTGGAGACGATGAACTGTAGCCGGATGAATACAAAATTGTGTGCAATTTAGAAGCTTTAAAGAGACTACTAATTTGGGGGGGGGGGGGGGGGGGGGGGGGGGGG
>JAUEKU010182377.1:0-10253 GCA_032274805.1 Gypsophila paniculata | reverse complement strand
GTTGGCATAAGTTCGATTTGAGGTGTATTTAAGTCCTTTTTTCTAAAACCAACGCCACTTAAGGAAAAAATCCTTAAAAAAATGTGTAAAAGTAGTTACAAAGTATACGATTGTTGAACGATCTAAAACAATTTTATAGGATACTAACTTTTGGATGAGTTTGGTACTTTGGTTGGATCTTCATTGTGTCGGGACTTCTTATCAGAACTAGTAATTCTAATTATCAATCAATTCTTAAACTGATCATTTGAAACAACTGAAGATGTTTTAGCCTAGTTGTTCTTGTTCGTTGTATGGATCTCGTGCATTATCTTATAAAATAATTATTATTGGATGAATTATTTTGTTTATAATAGGTTGAATGTTAAGTCCATCTTATTTAGATCATTAAGCGGACTATAAGTAAACATTTTGGGCTTATAAAATATCCATAAAGTGGGGTTAATTAGGCCCAAAAGGAATAACATACGAGTAGAATGGCTTAAAGTAAATAGAGACCCATGTTAGAGAAGACATATGTTACAACATGTATTATCATAACTTATGATAACAGTAAGTTAAATAATAAAATTATATATCGAATGTAATATATCATATTTGATGTTTTGAGTTATGTAAAATTTTTGAGTTTTGTATACAAACTACCACAAAAGTTAAAAAACTTTATAAGAAAACTCAAAAATTTAAGCAATTGAGGATTTTGAGGTATTACATCATAATGTTATTTTCCAATAACCACGAATACTGCTAAATTTCGTTCTAATTTTGTACACATTTTTGTAGCGTAAATTATCATTACGTCCTTAATGAAAAACCCTTTTTCCATATTAATTTGTATCAGAAAATCAATTGACATGAGATTCTTATACTATATTAGATAATGATCTCAACAAAAATCGTAAGGTGATGGTTGGAGCCTAGTAATTGGTTACATATCTTAACAAAATTGTTGAATTTACTTGATGTGATCTAGTGACGGAAAAAAAATCATAATTTGGAAGTAGAGCCTAGTGCTCTAATATAATTAGGAGTATTTATTTTTAAAAAGTCAATTTTTGTTTAGCGTTTAAGGTCTCATGTGGAACACATGGCATGACTTATTATAAGTGTTCACATGATCTTTTAAATATGATCGTTATAGGGTGTCATGTGAACTACATGTGACTAATCATATGAACCACACAACTTGACCGTGATGGGTCTTTTGCAATGGATGAAGTATTTAGTATTATACGTTCGTCTTGTTGAATTGTTGTCCATTTCCACTTGGGGTGTGTTAGGAATTGTTATCAAATTTCATTTTCGATAGATTTATGGTTTCCGAATTAAATTAATTAATTACCTCTATTCAAAATATTACAATACATTCTTCTGTTCGAGCATTATCACTACATCACGCCTTACTGTCAAGCCAAATGATCTGCTTTGATATCACTCATTGAGTCCATGCAACCCATTATCTAATAAGTGAGACAAATAAGCCCAAAAATCAACTAGATTCCATATTAAAATCAATTGATAATATAAAAGTGTAATTTACTAACTTATAAAGTCGTCTTCGCACTCTAATACTGCCAATATATACTACTTTGCCCCTACACACCCATAAGAAGACCTCAACGTTGATCCAAGTAAAGCTTGTCAATTCCTTTCCTCCGTTTATGTTTCCACCTAAATTTTCCTTTCATTTAATTTTAAAAAAATAGTGTCATACTTGTTCAAAGAAGACAATGAAAGTCAATTCAAAAAAAGAACATAAAACATACTTTTGTTGTTCATTAATCGATGTGTGGACGACCTTTAATTTAATTAAACAAATTAATAAATTGCCGTCTAAAATATTAATTAAATTAATAGACTTATTGACTTTTACTTTATAGAACATTCAACTATGAACACATTTTTGTATTGTAGTACGTATTAGAATATTTACATAAATTCTCGTAGACATGGTCATGTACTCATGTACTTTAGTACATATATGATACGAAAAATTATATGATACATTTCAATTATCAAAAAAAAATAAAATTAAATTAAAAGTTAGGAAATGTATGATACGAAGAATAATGTTCCTGAGGTCAGAAGATTTGTTGCATAGATCATAATCATATAATATGTGTGATCTAAGAGATCTTGTTCAAAATTTTTTGATTGACAAATTGATTATCCCTATTCTTGTGGATTTTGTATGTACGATGTCATCGTACGTCTTAACCAATAAAAATGTCAGAAGATCGAATTATTATTGTCAAGAATTAAGACTACTTATTGGACAGCGTATAAGATGACATGATACATACACTCAATATACATAAGAATTTTTTTGTAGATGGTAAAGAATATGAGAGGGGAAATTAGTGTATTATTGAATTATAATGAGTTATCTTATACATAAATATGTTGAGGTATACATTTACAAATACCATCACAAGAAAGGAAATTTTTTTAAAAAGACTGCGTAACACTTTCTTATAGACTGGTGTCCTGATACATAAAATTAGAACACATTCTGATTGATCGTGACCATAATTGAGATATGTAAAAGGGTCACATTTTAATTAAGATATATAAAATGGTCACATGTTAATTAATAATGATCACGATCAGCCTAAATGTGGTCACATTTTATGCATTTATAAGCCCGTCTTTTTTCACTTTCTTAGTTATAAATCGTCTTTTATAAGACTTACTCCACAAGAAAACCCTAGGTCTAGCCGAATACTCAACTTAACCCTAGGTCCTAGAACTTTCCAAAATCCTTTAACATTCTCCAACATATATATATGTACTCACTCTTAGGGAAATTCTTAACGGAAATTGTCTCCAAAAGATTTGGCGCGTGATGCATAAACAGGAGCGAGTAAGAAACGAGATGTGAATCGAGTTGATATGAACTTCACACAGTAGAGATTTTGAAATTTACTCATAATATGTTAGATTCTATTCAAAATACAAAGCTTAGATGAATTAATATCGCTTTGCTTTATATATTTCTTTTTGACTCTTCAAATTTAACTCGATTAAAAATATCAGTTATACCACAATACATTTAATATTTTAATTATTACCCTTTTAAAAATACAAAATTAATAATCATGAATTGATTATCTCGAATGACCTTATATCCGACTATAATCTTATTAATTATTATATGTTTGATCTCAAATTTAAAACTGGCTAATCCGATTCAATTCTAATTTTAACCAATCATTCCCAAATAACCCATCAACTCGGACATAAGTTAGAACCCTAGTTAGATACGACAATCAAGAAATTTGGAGGACAACATGGGAATGACTAACTTGCTTTTAGTACGTACCTTAAAATTAAATAATACTCCTATGTTCTTGATTCAATTCAACACATATATTCTTGTACCAAGACCAATGTTGTGTTTGCGCGTGACCTAAGACGTAAATCCAATGTTTTTTTTTTTTAATTAGGTGGTGGTAAACAACATGCGTGCAACACACAATTATGGGGCATATTATGACTATTGTAACGTTGTTCTAACTATGTGCGACAACCCTAGAGGCCTAGATTAGAGGTGATCATGGACCGAGAAATTTCGATCGTGTTATAAAATTAATTAGAATCTAAGTTAATTAGATAGATCTAATTGAAATAAATCTGATTTGTTTGAGTTAATAAATTTTCTTTGACTTAGGATTGTTTTAGTTATAGGTAATGTTATTTTACGTATATCATTAATGAAATAATTCATGTTATATCACTTAAAATTTTCTAATTTTGTGAGTAAGATCTGATAATGTTTTGTTCTTTTTGACATAACATATAGATGTATTGAATTTATAAATGCTTATAAAATTTATAAAATGCTTATGAAGCACATGTATATAGTTGATTCAAATAAATGCGATTGTCTCATGAGTCATGAGATTCATGACATTATGGTTAAATAAGAGTTTGTGATGCAATGAATATGTCTTGCATATCCAATTGGCTTCTAATTACTCGCAGGTTATTCTCTAAATAATATTTATCACGACCAAAAGCCATTACACTGATAAATCATCAGTTACATTTTCGATATCATAATACCTTTTCTCATTATCATAACTAATGTGAGTTATATATTTACCTGGACATCTCAACCGAACAACTCATAACTTAGCCTCACGATGACAAATAAAATCTAATATCTTCATTATTTTACTCTTGTAAAAAAACAGAAAACTATCTTTACATTTTTATATTTATATAATTGTGTAAGTTGGGGGTGATGAAACCAAATCTTGTTAATTTATACTAAGGTGACTCATAGTTAGGCCAAGTAGGTGTTAAATTAACATCTAATAACAAGAAAAGGTGTGTCTTTGTCTTTCTTATATCATCTTTTTAGCACCTAATCTTCAATTCAATTCAAAATCTACCCCCCTAAGGGCCCTAACTAATGAAAACAACTTCTACTTTAATCAACGTGCAATTAATTAATCAAAATTATTCTTCTCCTAATCACCCTATAAATTAGTGCTTAATTAACCATTTTGTGGGGACCTAATCAAAATAAAATGACAACATTCATCATGGATGAATTCACTCCCTTCCATTTTATTGAATTTGGTCTTTTTTAAGGCAAACATAACACAAAAAAACAACAAAATTTCAAAAATAGTCGAGAAATGATTTGAGTTCAGCGGACATGAATCTCATCGCAAGTTCATGTAATTTAATTTGGTCCTAGTGAAGGCAAACACACAAAAAAAAAACCAAGAAACCAAACATAGTCGAGAAATGATTTGAGCTCAGCTGACATGTGTTTCATTTAATTATTTATTCGGTCTTTCTAAAGGCAAAAACAACAACAAGAGGCATATAGTCGGGAAATGATTTGAGGTCAGCTAACATGAAACTGATCGCCATTTCATGAAATTAAAATTTGTCTTTTCAAAGACAAACTAACAGCAGCAAAAAAAAAAAAAAAAAAAAGAAACAATAGTCAGGGAAATGATTTGAGGTCGGCTAACATGAACTTGATCACGGATTTGCCAGACGCAATCCTGGGCCTAATTCTCTCGAAAGTCTCGACGAAATCAGTGATTTCAACATCATCTGTGTCGAAAAGATGGAGAGAAATCTCAGCAGAGTATCTAACATATGCAAACAGCTTCGATTTCGGGGACGATTTTGCCAGGAAACAAACACCAGACATGTTCACAGAAAACCTGAACAGAATTCTGAGAATGAACAAGTCTGAGAAAATCGACAAATTTAAGCTCGTGTTTAGCCCACGGAACAAAAATCACAGGTCAAATGCCGAGAATTGGATCGAATTTGCAACGTCTAAAGGCGTCACAGAGATTGAATTGGACTTCTGCAGGCAAATTCACATACTACATTTTCTGTCATCGGTTAATATGATCAAAGAAAACGGGGCATTCGAGTTACCTACCTGTCTGTTCGACTGCAGGACACTTGAAACAGTCAAATTACGCCGCTGTATACTGACATTACCTGAAAACTACCTCGGGTTTTCGAGGATTACGACACTGTACCTGAAGGAAGTCCACGTGACAGACGAAATGCTGGAAAAAATCGTAACGAACTGTGAATTTCTCGAGAGTTTAATTCTGAAGGAATGCGGGGCGCTGAGCAGAATCAGAATAACATCAGCTGTGAATCTCAGGAGGCTGACAGTTTACGAGTGTTACAACGCCTCGACTGTAGAGATTTCGTGTCCCAACATTCGGTCGTTACTGGTCAGCTGCGGTCACCTCGAACACTGCAAACTCGAGAACATGCCCTCGTTGGAGGACGTCTTTATAGGGACTCGAGGGGACGAGTTCGGAGGAGTTCTGTACATTTTTATGAATGTTCTGTCGGAGATTGCGCATGTCAGGGTTCTGACTCTGTACCTTGGACATCTTGTGGTACATTCTCTGTCTGCTGATCTATTAATAATCGATTTTCTCGACTAACTTAGCACATTCTTTACGTTTTCATTATGAAGGCGATTTTAAACAAACGTAAGGGACTTGTTCATTAAAAATTAGTAGTGGAGCCTACTGATATGGAATTATGGACAGTGGGGTCATAGACGACATAAATTTAAATTATATTCTTTAATCGTGAAAATGTGGGGCCGTGGGGGTTTAATTATATAACAAAATACTTCGTATGCATCATTTTTTCATCATCTATTATATTTTTACACTAACCTGTCGAAAACTGTGGGTGACTAATTGTGTTTACTTCCCTACGCCATTGGTGAGAATGAGTATATACAACAACAACGTTACCTCTATGCCTTAAAGGCTCGTAATTGGGGTAATGAGTTCAAATGTACACGGCCTTATCCTTATATATAGCAAAAAAGACAGTTCTCACGTGACCCGAAATTGTTTGATTTTTGTTCAGCCAAGTTTGTTCAAAGATTTTAGGGTGGATTTCAGCAATTTGGAGGAACTAATGATTGTAAACAGTCCACTTTTCGGACTGTTCAACACTGATGTTTACTGCTTCTTTAAGCATTGTTCTTGTCCTTCTTTGAAGAAGTTAACAATTGAAGTAAGCTTTCTTTCCTATGACATTTTCTTTGTCGAATGTCGATCGACTTTCTAGATTGGTTGCTCCGTTTACACTGTAAATAAGTCATGTTTCGAAGCATGCTATTCCCCGCGCAAATTTACATTTTGGGTCAATCGCGAAAAACCTCTTTCTGTTAGTTGTTAAAACATGGGCAAGGTTGTGTATACCTGACTCCTATTATCTCGCTTTTTTATAGAGCTATCGAGGCAATGGGTAATCAACACAACCTTTATGACGTCTTAAGTTCTAATGTAGTTTTTCGATTTTGGGTGGACTATTCGATTCTCAAGGGTCAAATGTAGTTGTGTAAGGGGATAGGTAAACAAATTCAGACTCGAAATGAATTTGTCTTACCCTATCCGAAGAGCTAGTCGTGCCTAAATTGACTCGACTTAAACTAACGTAATCGATTCATTTGGTTGGAATTTTGTAGCTATCATCAGTGTCAGAGGAAGACAACTTTGTATGGGAATATAGGAAGCCAAATGTTGAGCCTATTGAATGTACATTCAACAATCTAAGGGATGTCACGCTACTCAACTATAGAGGCACTACTTCGGACACTGAACTTGCAACATATTTCTTGAAGAATTCCCCGTATTTGGAATCGATGATGCTTGTAACACCCCGTAAATCTCACGTTTCATGTTCGACGTCTAATGAAGACGAAATATTTGAAGATATGCAAAAGGATTTGTGTGACATGCTTTTGTACCATTGTGAGGCTTCTCCGTGTGATAATATTAGGTTTTTGAGTGAGAGTGATGAACATAAGAGATTATTGTCCATTTTGAAATGGTATCATGTTTCCGATGTATATTATAAATGAATTGATTGGAATACAAATATAATACGATGTTGATATGTTTTTGATCATCGTCAAATACTCCATGTGCAATGAATGGGGAGAAGGTTTCGAACCTGGGACCTATCGTCCACAATACTTTAATCCTAATTATTAGGTCAAGATATCCTCGATAGAAATGAACAAAATAATGGAATTGGTTATTGAGCGAATACGATTTTTTCAATTGATTACTTACTCCAGCCGTCAATTTTGGTGAATTATTATTTTTTTTTCTCAAAGATTAAGTTTGTTTTATTTTATCCAAAAGCCCAAAACACAAGCCTGAAATTTAAGTCCAACACATCTAGTTTTGGATGACGGTAGCATTGTGGGAAGACTGGACCGGATGATCGGTGTTAATTTTACGAGGGGGCCAGGAAACACGGGCATGCCTAGAACTTAGAAGCCCATATCGGCCCGATCAAGACGACATGCTTTGATCACTTAAATTGATATCAAGTTTAATTTGGAGGGAATGAGAGGAGAGATTAGGAGGACAATTTAAATTGCTTGTGTAATACTCTGTAAAAATGAAGGCGGCAAAATTTGAAAGGGCCGCCTTTTGTTTCCATTTCCTTTTATATATACCCTCTTTGGGCTTCGCGTCTTTTTTTAATCTTAGCTTCCATTTTTGTATCCAAACAAGAAATTAAACAAATCTAGAGGTATATTTCTCATGTTAGAAGCTGAATTTGAAATCCAACTTTTTTAATTTGTGGTATTTAAATAACTTGATAAGATCACTGATCACACAAAAAAGGTAGATGTCCAAACTTGTAGTGGTCTGGCCCATCCCAATCTAATCAAATTTCAAACAAACCTAAAATTAATTCAATTCAAATTGAATGGAGCCCTACATGATCCAATTGATCTATCTACTTGGTCTAGTTGTTACGGGTCCTACAATGATAAATACGGAGTACATGTTTGGTGATTCCATGATAATGTCTTCTTTGTGCAAGTTAGTTTCTTAACTAGATTAGCTCCCGACTCCTGTGCATCTACACGGATTATATAGTTAATCATTGTTTGTAAAGAATTTTTTAAAAATTTGAATTGGGTAATAGAAATGTAATATACACTGTTATGTCTTATGCAAAAATTAGTATTTTTGATTATTTTGTTGTTATTAAAAAAAATTCAGCTTACAAAAATATTTATGAAAAGAAATCTTTAGATATTAAAAAAGAAATTATAGAATGTTAAAAATTACTCTCCCTAATAATAGTTTGGTAAGGTTGAAGATTTTAATAATGAAATAACATTGTATTTTAAGCTATTTTGATTTAGGTTGGAAAAATTGGAAAACAACTTGACATATAATGAAAGTTGAATTTAGTAAGACGCTGATTTAGTATATAAAACTCACATATAATCTATACCACCCGTGATATACTACAATACAAAGATAGTACAACCGGTTGTACTACAACTGATTTCACTTTTGTGAGCATTGATGTAAACTTTATGAGTTTTCTTATAAGATTTATGAGCTACATTTATAATGTTTTACCAAATGCTCAAAAAAATTATAAAAATGCTCACAAAAATTAGAGATGGTTGTAATACAACCGATTGTACAATACTTTTTTCCGAAAGATATTGATAAATCTAACTTTAGGAATATTTAGGATTATCGATATAATAGTTGAAATACAACTTATCGGATAAAAAGTATTCAATATAGTAAACAATTATTATTTTCTTTCATTTATACGTATTTGTATATCACACAAATATATTCTCTAACTAATATTCTAATAATAATAATAATAATTATAAAATTATCAAGTTTACAAAATTTCAATAAGGATACAAACACATTAGGCGTACTAGATGTCAACTAGTTTAATTGGTAAAGACAGAAAGGGTGGAACTCGTGATATGTTGTTCGAATCCCGTCTGCATTAAATTGCTGATGTGGGTCCATGTATTATTTTTCTCGGGTTTAGGACCGTGTATCCATCACAAGTTCACAACGTTTAACCTGAAAACCCTAATTTTATTTTTTTTTACCCTAGATTAATATACTACCCTAGTTTCTATCCAATTAATTTTTAATTATTCTGATTAGTTGTTCACTAATTAGAAACATATTCGGATTTATTATTTCCAAATTCTAATTAGTTAATCGTTTTGTTCAAACATAATTCGAGTAATTGTACAATTTAGCAATTAACACAGCAGCCATCGAACACGTGCAATAATATGGACGGTATATCATTATTTGACGACCTTCCTCACGTCATAAAGTCCCGGGAATTTATTGCTAAAACGAAACATGGATTGTATCCGTCAGACCGTCACCTATATTCCCTAATCCCGAATATGATCATACTAAATTTCTCGGCTTATACAAGAAAACAAGCGATGTGGATGGGGGTGATTTAAAGAGTTATGGGGCCAAACGAATGGCGTGTTTAGTCTCCTCGTCGGTTGTTAGAGTTACGTATAAATTAAACGCGTTCCATAGGCAATGGAACAGTTCTGGCATTATCGTCGAGTATAATGGGATGAAAAATATTGTCTCGCGAGGTTGATGTTTTTTTGCCTAATCGAAGGCAGTCGAAGGGGGTGATTTCGTGTCTAGATGTGCACTACAATATTGAAATCATCGATGTAGAGTTATTGGGTGATTTAGACGAGACCTGTGGCGCGATGTTTTCTTTTGATTCGATTGAGTTGGGGGTTGATGTGACCGCCGTGGGACGTGATGGTGATTTCAAACTTGTGGGGTCCGTTGGGAGAATCGAGGCCAGGAGTGACCATCTGGAGTCTGATATCCTATTGTCATCAAGTTGTAGTGTTTCCGAGTGGGGAATAGGTGGGCCCCTTGTCGACAATACCTCTGGAA
>JAUEKU010182366.1:0-10253 GCA_032274805.1 Gypsophila paniculata | reverse complement strand
CCGATAATGACCCGAACCGACCAGACCCGACCCGAACCCGACCCGAACCCGACCCAAGTGACCTGATTGCCACCTCTGGTTAAGGTTGAGTTGATGAGAGTAAATGATTAAAGGTTTTTTGGTTTTGGATATGTAAATGTTACTCTTGTATAAAGATGAAATACAAAAACTGAAATAAGACCATAACACAATGTACAACAGTCAAAATTACTTTGATAATTACAAACAAATAATAAAACTGCCCTATGTCGTACGACGCTCTTATTGTTGACTAATCAAGATGAAATATTTCTGAGGTCTCTTTGTTTTTGGGGTAAAATAGGGTATTTTCATCAGGGAATAAATGTTGAAATTGAGTTTTGTTTTTTGTCGAAAAAGTTGTCCAAAGAAATTTAATTTTGTTTATGCCGGTGATGGAATGGTGAGCATGTATGACCGACTTATATTGATGTAAGTTAGGATCCATGCACGTCCGAACATTTTTTTTTTCCCATCCAATAGAGTGAATGAATTTATGTGCAAATGTTTTGATGATGTTGTCTTTTACAACATACATGCGTCTTTTGAAAAAAGGTCATAAGCAGGGCTAATGTTTCAATTTATGCCATAAAGTGAAGATCTATTGATGTGAGAAGTGTAAACAAATAAGATATGAATGATTATGCAGTCTCATTGACAAGTTAACACATTTCAGAAACCTTCCTCTAGTTTTTGAGGAAGGATTAACTTGAGAAGTACTCCGTATCTATCAAGGAATACGACAAGAGAAGATTAGTTATTTTCTACTTAGATATGCTGCAAACTAATTCTATATGATTTGTATGTTGCTACTGTCTTCAGGATGGCTGAGGAGTCACCTGAGTTCATTGCTCGTGTCCCACAGAAAGTGAAGTTAGCAAAGCCTATGTTCAAGCTATTAACAATATATCGTCACTATCTTCCGAATCTTCTCAAGCAAGCAAATCATTTCCTAAACAGCAAAATATATGCACATAATTAATTTCTGTAAATAACACAATAATATATTGTTATTATAAGAAGTTTATCCTTGTACATATTACTAGCCTAGATTAGCTCACACTAGAACTTGTATAAATAGCATTACTCTCCTTGTAATTCAATGCACTGAAAAATACAATAACCTTTCTCTCTTATACAAGCCTCTACGCCCTCACGAACTGTCAGGAAGTGAAGTACAGTTTAGGAAGGTCCAGGTACCACCACACCGCTAAACTCCCCTTCGTAAAGCCTGGTTTAGCGATCCACCGGATAAGTTTGACATCTATCGCGTAATCTGTGATGACATGAAGATTGACATATGTATGAGACTCAAGAAGCGCGAGATTGTACTCAAAACTCGCCTTGATACTCCTGATATCAGCCACCTCCAGAAATGCCATGAGTTTCTTGAGGCATTTATGTTAGGCTTTGACAGTCGTGATGCTGCAGCCTTGTGTACATATGACGGGGTCTATGTACATCGTTTCACCACAGATGATGTTAAAACCCTTCGAGGAGAGCACTTGAGATGTACCATTTGTCGGCTGTGTGGCAAAGGAGGCAAGACTAAAAATGTAATTGAGAATGCTACCAATACTAAGATCGTGATTGCGGAGAAAGACATTCGGATTTTGGGAAAACCAGCAAACATCAAAATTGCTACAAATGCACTTTGCTCCCTTATTTTGGGTTCTCCTGCTGGTAAGGTATACTCTAAGCTTAGAGCTGTTTCTGCTAGGCTTGAAGAAAGGTGTTGATGTCTTCACCTTTTTTGGAACCCATTTTTTCTATTGGACGGAGTATATCATAGCGGGAGCTTTGATTTGATGCTTGTTACTATCTATATTGTTTAGACATCTCTCGTTTGTTAAGGAAAACATAATAAAAAAAATGATTTTTTTTATTGAGGTGGGTAGATCTGCCCCGTCTTAAATGAGAATTTGTGTTATGACAATTACTCCATCTCATTTCCTTTGTTCTTTCTATTTTGTTTTTCTTTTTTTTTTAAAGTACCTAATATTTAATAGAGGTTTAAGTTCGGTACCTAACAAACTTTTTTTTTGTTTTTTTTTTTTGCCAAAGGTATTTAAATTTTACCTTTAAAATTTACATTCCATTAACTGAGTGGTGCCAAAAATTAGTTTCCGTTAAAAAAAGTAAATATTTGGATTTGAATTAAAATAAACATGTTTTTTTTAACTTTGGATTTTGATTCATTATCTCTCAATTATTTAAAAATAATTCATTTTAAATTAAAAAAATACTTAATCAAATGATAGTCATTTCTTTCTTCACGATCAACCCACCAAATTCACTTTATTATCTCCACTTCCACCCATTACAAATTTACAACCACCTCTCTTCAACCTTAATCCATTCAAATTAGCTTCTTATTCCTTCACTTTATTTATTCTTCCCACTGTATCTTCTTTTCTCAAATCTCCTTACTAAACTACATATTTTCAACAAATTAGCTTTGAATACTTATAACGGTGTTAAATTAGTTCTATGTTGGAAATTGAGTGTTGTAAGTAGCCTAAAAAACGGCATTATGACTTGAATATGACTTGTATCTGGAATGTTGAGTTCGAATACTATTCCTGAAATATTGAGAGATCTTTTGGGGGTCATTGAGCTAGTGATTTATGTTTGTATTGATTAAATTAATATTTTGGCCTAAATAGCTACTTGTATGAATTTGATTGGGAATAAACGAATCGGACTTAGCATATTTTAATATAACATTGTCAGTCAATTTGTTGAAAACGGTAAACTCAAATAAATGCGAGTCAGTCATTATTTTGAATGTTCATTGTTTTCATTTTAGCTACACACAGACTAGTTACAAAACAGGTCGACTATAAATAAGCGCTTTTTTCACATAAAGACCCAAACACAAAGCACATTTCACTCAAATGGCCCAATCCAAATCTCCTAACACCTAATTTTGGGCTCAATGCCCAAAACCCATATTTCGGAGCCTCGTTTCCCAAACCGAGTTCACATCTTTACTTGGTTTAAAATATCGAGTTTGATGGGCCAAAGTCAATTTTTGGGCCCAAAACCTAAAATCCTGAGTTCTTGGCCCGATGGCTAAAACCCAACTGTTGGCACCTCAAACACCGAAACTAAACACATTTTTGGATTCAGAACAACATTTCTCACAAAAATAACATTTGTCAGAAATTCAGGCCGGAGCCCAGAATCCGAACCCAAACCATTAAGGCCCGTTCAAAAGCCCAAAATGAAACCCAAAATATCACAAAGAGGGATGAAAACCCTAATTCACAAAAATCCCCCGCACGCGTTCGTTTGACGTATGAGATAAAAACATTTTATCTCATACGCGTTATTCTCGGAATGAAATCCTCGCTCGAAAAAAATTCCAGCTTCGGTTTGGAAATCGCCAGAATTCTGGCGATTTGGCTACCAAAACGCTAGAGTTCTAACGATCTCCTGCCCTTATCTTTCATTTTGCCTATAAATACGAGCCTTCCCCCAACCGTTTAAAATATACATTTATCTCATACGAAACCCTAAAACGTAATAAGCAGAAAACTCTCTCAAAATCTCTCAAAAACACAATACACTTTGTTTTTTTGTTAGTTTTGATACTTTTTAAAGGTAGTCTTCTCCTACCTTTATTTCTATGACATTGGACTCATGTTCTTAGTTTTTAAGGGTTACATTAACCCACCCCGACATTGACAGCGTGAGGACCTTTCATAAAGGAAGTCACAATGTGAATTCCTAATTCGTTGATCTCGTCAATGTCGCACTTAAAACAACGACCCAATAAAATGAATTAAAATGACATTCACTTTAATGAATCTAAGCAAACCTTCACTATTTCGCATATATGACTAAACACAAACTAGTGTACCACCCGTGCAGATGCACGGTTTTTATAGTATATTCTATACTATAATTTTAGAGTTTTGTTAGATTTATAATTATATGTACATCTGTAAGTTGTAATATATTATCAGAAATTAGATTACTTAAGAGTATACCGCTCCGCAAAAAAATTTGGGCGAAACGGTCGTACAATAAGATTAATGTGAGACGTCAGACGTGGTTAATTTTTTTTTTTTTTTTATAATGTATTACACGTAGCTATTTTATTTTTTTAAAATCGCTAATTTATTTATTTGTTATAGTCTCATGTGTGAGACGATTTTACATGAGAGCTATTAAAAAAAAAGGAAGAAAAAAAGTGTGGGCGATATATTACACACATCACCACTACATTAATCACATAAACCACAAACCATCGCCACTAAATTTCCGAGAAATCAAAATTGATCAACGAAGCCATACTTTTATAAATTTCATCTGGCTGAAAATCAATCAAACACTCATCTATAATCCAATATATTCCAACAATCACCAACAGTTTTTGTTCCAATCATCAATTCAGATCAATCCTAACAATTTTTTGTACCGTCTTTTCCCATTTCATTGAATTGAGCTCTGGTTGATACATGAAGAAGGAGAAAAAGCAAGACCAAAATCATCTTTGTTGACAGGTTTGTATCGCTACACTTGGTCTCAAACTTAGTTGTGTAGATTACAAACTTGTTTGACGTTTCAATTATCCAAATCATCATAATCTTGTGCGTTTGTGTTGCGTGATTGTTTATTTTTATACAATAAATGAATAAGATGATGATTTTAGAAGATTGTGAGTGACATATCTTATGCGTACCTGTGCTGATTTTAATGTTGTTATATGTGCACTAATTAAATCTGCTTCATCTGTGAGTCTCGAAACAGAGTACACGGGCCAATTATTTTTTAGATTGTAGGTAGTGATCTTGATTCTAACGAGAAATTGTTTGTCCACTAACTGATCAAACTCCGGAGGAAATAGATCACCTCACCTTCCTAAAAAATAATTCATTTGAACAAATTACTTATCAATAGTTTTGATACTTTTTTCATTTACTAAATATTTTGTGATGTAGTGCCATACTTTCACCAGACTTTCTCTGAGGACCAAGGCTGACTTGTTGAGAATTTTGGTAACCTCACGGTCGAACATCACAATGGACGCGTATCCGGTTTCATCCTCAACACGAAAGGTAACTCTATACCTGTGTTAACATCATGTAGATGCATTGGGTCAGACGACTTGAATTAGTTTGAAATCATCTTTTCCACAACATTTTCGGAGATAGCAAAATAATACCTTGGCACAACAAATTTAACCGGTATGTTGCAACTCTCACAAGTAAACTTTCCACTTCCTATGCTCAACACCTTATCTGAACAGGTCTTGCAAGTATTATAGAACCAACCTCTTTCCGTCTCGGTGTACATAATTGTTGCTAAAATCGTAACATAGCAGGGCTGTGTATTTCAAGAATTAAATAATCAAGATTAATATATTAGTTCGTATCTTAATCATGAACTTAGAAGGGTTATGTTTATGAGACACATAATCACTTTAAGCACAACTTTACCTCTTTTATTTCTGGTAGCTCATCGAGCGTTTTATGTTTGGATAACTTGATAAATTGATCCCACAAAGAAACAGAATTGTTGTTGGATATTTGGGTCAAAACATGTGATTCTTCACGATCACCCACCCTGTTCACATAATATATCATGAAAACACATATGAAACTTGCGTAATATCCATCATGAGTCTAATAGGTTGACCCTTGAAATTAAAATTATTATTATTATGCTTGAATACCCAGTATATCGTACCTTGCTAGAAAGTCTTTAGCCTCTGGAATGTCGGGGTTTATCAAGAGTCGTGAGGCATAGAATGAGTTGGAGACGGAAAATCCAGCTATAAATTAGACATGTTTGAATAACTGATAGTAAATTACAAATAAGGAAAAGAAAATATTGGGATGATTAAAAGAGTCACCGTGGAAAATATTGAATTTCTCAAATTGCATGGAAAAGATGACCGGGCCTTTATTTTCAGTCAAATAATTGTCCATGGTGCTTGCGTATTTGCTCCATAGTGTGACTGTTATACGATTGTTGCTGTCATCATAATAAATTAGCCATTTGTGAGGTGATTTATTTGCAAATAATGATCTAGAAGGATCATCAGATATTAAAACTATACTCAAACTCCTCAAAATTATGGCATGATCAATTTGTGAGGTGATTTATTAAAACTATACTCAAACTCCTCAACATTAAGGCGGGATTCAATGGTGACTAGAATTTCGCAAATTGCATGGCAAAGATGACCGGGCATTTATTTCCAGAATTTTCAGTCTTGTGGAGGAGTTTGAGTATAGTTTTAAACCATTTGTGAGGTGATTTGTTTGCAAATAATGATGTGGAAGGATCATCAGATATTAACCTTAAATCCTCCAATTCTATCACCTTCTTCTCTTTTTTGCCATCCTCTGTTTCAACAATTTCAGTTGGATTCGCTCCACTTAGATACCCATTAATGTCTGCACATACAACATGAAATGATATTAGCGTTTATTATTACATTGTGCGTGTGTATATGACATGTAATAGGTGACTAAATTCTACTTTATGAAGCAGTTACCGATGAAGTGGTTCGTCGATAAATTTTTTGATATTATGTCCTCAAACTTCACAAATTTGAACCCATACATTGGAATAGGTATGGATTCACAGGGCTTGACACTGGTTGTTTTGTAAAAATTGATCATAAATTCATGTTCACATGTCTTAAGCTTATCGATGTTTTTCATGACACCGAAATTTGAGATCAAGTATACTTCCCCTTCTTTGAGTAGTTTGTCAAAGTCTCGTATCAAAGCAGTTTTGACTTTAGCATGAATTCTCGAACTCTGCAAGCAAAGTGTACACGTTAAAAAATATTGCTAATAACCATGACGTTAACAAATAAATGAACATGGTAATTGAGTTTGACAATATTCGAAAATATACCTTTTCGTCCATTAGCACCATGTCAAGACTCTTTGTTATATCAGTGTTGTTGTACATAGGTACTTGATATAGCCTAATGATACGTACTTTAATTCTCCATGTTTCTCGTCGTGGATTGATGTCGTCAATCATGTTGAACTTTCTTGATAGTGCCAAAGCCATTTGTGATAACACTGTTTTCTCTTTATTCTTTTTAATTATTGAACAATCAGATGAAAAAAGGTCTTGAGGAAATCATAATTTATACCGTAGTGTAAGCTGTAAAGGACCCCTTAGTTGGCTGTAACTTCGAAAATAGGAAAAATATTTTCAAAAATATTTTTTACGTTACTATCCTTATAAGAATATTTATGAAAATAATTTTAACCTTGGTGTTCTTATAAGATTATGATATTATTTTTGAAACTCTGGAAAATATTTTCGAAAATGTTTTCGACATTGGTTTTCTTTTAAGAATATGATATTCAAAATATTCGAAAATATGGAAAATATTATCGAAAATATATTTTACATTGGTATTCTTATAAGATTATGGAATTGGTTTTGTATATTTGATATTATTCCTTCCTAAACAGAGCCTATAAAATCGACATTGTATGTGTGAAATCTACATTTTATGAAATTATATTCCCACGTTTTTGTTGGTAGATTAATTATGTTAGGAGAATAAAATAATTATGAGAAAGTCTATTCCCACGAAATTGTTGGTAGATTAATTATGTTAGGAGAATAAAATAATTATGGGAAGTCTATTCCCACGAAATTGTTCGTAGATTAATTATGTTAGGAGAATAAAACAATTATGGGAAAGTCTATTCACACGAAATTGTTGGTTGATTAATTATGTTATGATATAGTGTGAAAGTGTATTAGTTGGGTCAATTTAGGATATAGTGTAAAAGTGTATTAATTGGATATAGTGTGAAAGTGTATGAGTTGGGTCATTTTAGGATATAGTGTGAAAGATTATGAGTTGGGCCAATTTTGCGGAAATTTGGGAGAATAAAATAATCACGTATAGCATTTTTTAGGAGAATAAAATAATCAATAAAATAATCACGTATAGCATTTTTTAGGAGAGTAAAATAATCAATAAAATAATCACGTATAGCATTTTTTAGGAGAGTAAAATAATCAAGTATAGCGTGAAAGTGTAGGCGGGAAACAGAAGCGAGGACAGAGCGACACGTCAGCACGTATTTCTTGAGTGTATTCGCTTTTAGTATATAGTTAATAGATAGCCTTCTGGGCCAATACCTCAATATCAGCAAAATGATTTTTGTTGAGTTCCTTCAAAGGCTGTTTCAGCATTTTGAGTTTCTTTACCACTTGGTAAATAGGGACACCATACATTCTACTCCCCCATACCTCTTGAACTACTTTCTTAAAGCCCTCAGCCTGACTCCATATGTTAAAATATTTAAACCCAGCTCTGCCAGCCCTACATTTTATCTCCAAATCAATCACACAAGGGCAGTGGTCAAACAGGCCCTCAGGAAGAAATTTAGCAGAAGAGTTAGGGAATTTAATAAGCCAATCATCATTATGTAACACCCTATCAATTCTACTACACACTCTATGAGGAGGCCTTTGCTTATTATTCCAAGTAAAAAAAGCTCCAGAAGACCTCATTTCCCCCATTCTACAGTAAAGGATGCAATCCACAAATGGTTTTATCTCAGCCAAATGAACAATACTGCCAATTCTGTCATTAGGGCTAGTAATACTATTGAAGTCACCACACCAAAGCCAGGGTTCATTTACACTCCCAACTCTTTTGCTTAAAGATTTCCATAAAGCCTCCCTATCATGAATTTTGTTAAAACCATACACCAAAGTCATCCAAAACATTCTACCATCACTAAGAAGTTGGCACTTTGCATGTATGGTTTGGGCATCAATCTCCAAACTACTAATCTGAATAATAGCAGGGTTCCACAATAACCAAATCCTCCCACCAGGATGATGAGAGTAGTTAGTACATATGGACCATTTAGGATCTAGATTAGGAACTACCTTATTCAAATTAGAACTACGAACTCTAGTTTCCAATAGGCCAAACAGCTCAACATTATTGATACGCAAAAAAGTCCTTGTTTCTTTCTGTCTGGCTAAGCTATTCAACCCACGTACATTCCAAAATCCAATACTAGCCATGATCCCCTGTATCACTGATCAGTACCCTTCTATTCCAACTCTCAATTCCTCCCACACCAAGCCTTACTGAATCAACATATGACACATTGGGTCGTACTACACTGCCTCCCAGCAAAGGAACAACAGTACTGCTACCCGTAGCCACCTCCTGTATCCCCAGTTGTACAGGTTCTTTCCCAGGCCTTTGAGGAACATCCACTACTCTTGGTTGCGATACTTTCTTAACCTGCTGCTCCCCACGCCTCCTACATTCAATATCCTTGTGCCCAAAGCCATTACAAACCTTACAGGAAACAGGTTACCACTCATAATCCACCCTTATAGTCACTAGGTCCCCTATTTCATCTTCAAACACAATTTCAGACAACAGATCCTGATTAATCTCCAGTTCCACCATAACCCTAGCAAATTCCAAATGAGTCCTTTGCTTAGTACGATAATCCACCTTAAACACCTTACCCACTTCAGCCGCTATTTTCTCCAAACACTTATCACCCCAAAATCTCAGATGCAACTTGTACAAACGAATCCACACAGGTACCTAACCACTGGTTTCTTTACTAACTCCACACCATTTGACCAGAGCTTGACTATCAAAGGTTTGTTATCAAATGTGTGAAACCCACCCTATAAGACTTGTTGCTGAGCCTCTACAGTCGGAAAATGGACAAGGAAGACCCCATTCGACAAAAACGAAATCTTATCATACCCAAACTTCCTCCAAATGCGATTCACAAAGCCAGCAACTACAGACGGAGAGGGGGGGGGTTAGCTTCTAGGATATAGCAAACAACTGCAAACTCCAGAAACTTACCTCCGATTCCACATCCTCCCTGCCAATCTTGAGCCTCGCCTTTGGTTGTGTCATCGCCTCAATCGTCTTCCCCTTCTTAGACGCTCCTACCTGCGTCCAAGTCTCATTTTCCACACCATCGATCTCCCCAAGGTCTAAGTCCAACAGGGGAATATTCGGTACCGCCTCAGGACAATGAGGAGTTCAGAATCTACCATTACCACTCTTAGGTTGTTTACTTTGAATATTATTAGAAAGGATATTATTCTGAGTATTAGATGAGAATATATTATTTTTAAGTTGAGCAATAGAGTCCGAAGTAATAGATTTATTAGGTGTTAGGGATTTAGTATTGATATTCTTCTTCTTTTTAGCCATTGCTAACAAGAAAGTTGATGAAATGCCT
>JAUEKU010182355.1:0-10255 GCA_032274805.1 Gypsophila paniculata | reverse complement strand
TAGACATGGTTTGAAGAATGTGAGCAATGAATTTTAATGTAAAATTCAAAAAAAATGAAATGTTGAAGATGAAGAAGGTGAGAAATTAAAATGGAGTAATAAAATGGGAAAATGGGGAAATTGAAAAGATATTAGATAGAAGTTAAAAAATGAATTTGGGAGAAACAATGGAGGATAATATTATTAGAGCCAATTAAATAGCTAAATCAGTAATTAAAGCTCAACTAATTAGTTTTCCGTTAGTCAATGGCGGAATGTTGATTTTTTAGGACGGAAATTTACTTTTGGTATCTTTCAACTAAAGTTAGCAAATATTAGGTATGTCTGGGTTAGGTACTTTCTGACCAAAAAAAACCAAACAAAAAAGATTGAGAGAAAAGGGGATAGGCGGCAACAGAGGGTAGGGCGACATGAAGTAGAGCCGTAGCCCGTAGAGGAGGGAGTAGTAATTACTTAATTAGATAAGAAATGGAGTCGTAGCAACTGCTAGGGTGACAGTGACAGTAACACCATGAATGAGGTGGTGTGTAGAGCAGCAACATCAACAGCAACATCACTTGCCTCGGCTTCATCATCTTCGTCTCGCAGGTCCCTTTCTTCATTTTCACTCGTCTTCTTCTTTCTCCTCTTTTCTGCATTGACATACACACATACATACATACATAGTTACTTACTTGCAGGATTGCAGTTCTTGGTGCTGGCTTCGCTGGCTTGTCCGTCGCCTGGCATTTGCTCTCCGTATTCTCCTTTTCCTTTCCATTTCTTTCTTTTATGTATGTATGTATGATTGATTGATGGAATGAATGTCCTTGTAAGTGTTTCCCCCCCTTTTTTATGATATCACAGACCTCTCCCCCCCATCTGAAATTGCATGTTGATATATTCGACGAATTCGGCATCGGTGGCGGTGCCTCTGGTGTCTCTGGCGGCCTCATCCATCCTTATTCCCCTAAGTGTAATTTTCTCTTCTTACTCCCTCCCATTCCCTTTTTTCTTCTTTCATTTCCAACTTCTCTCTCCCAGTGAAGCTTCTTTGGAGAGCTGAAGAATTTTGGTCCCACTGTCTCAATCTCATCAACGTTGCTGAACATGCTGCTTTGCTCTCTCCTCTCGCACTCGATGCTCCTCCCTTCATTGTTAGAAGAACGTTTGTCACCCTCTCTCTCCTCCTTTTTTTTTTCTTTCTTATCTCCTGCGTTTGTTTGTTTGGCTTCATTTTGTTCATTTGCTGTTACTAGCCCGACTGAAATAACGATGCCTTCGTCCTTTGGGATTGCCTAACTCAAACTGTCATATGAAACTTCTACCAGAAGTTGAAAATCAAATTACAAGGAGAAAGTGAATGGATGAGACAGCGTGAATGGACTGAGAGCTCTCCTTATAGTGTCCAGCTTCTAAGTGCTACTATTTCTGTGTTACCGTTTTGTCTATGCTTGTGCAGCTGTGCTCAATAGGTATTTGTTTTTATTCAGGGGTATACTGAGACCTGCTGTCCACGAGAAGAACTTAGATGTGATGAGAAAAGTAACATTTCTGACCCAAAACCTGAATGCTAAATTATTAGGGCTATTGCACTTGCTATTTTTAATGACAGTATTGCTTCTGGCAACAGAATGCTTTAAATTGTTTTTCAAACTGTCAAATAAGAGCAATTGATGGAGTTGCCACACGAGAGCTTGTACCGAATCTGTGTATGCCTTTAAACACAGCCTTCTTTATGCCTGAAGCTGTGAATGTCAATCCCCAAATTTATCTTCAGGTTGAATCATGTGTTTAGTTTTATTGCTTAATTGGTGTATATAAAGTCTTCCATTGTTCATCAATATTGTTTTCTTTGGCAGGCACTCTATCAAGCTTGTGAAAATTTGGTTGCTAGGGTGCCCTCAACAGATTGTCAGAGTAAAAGTATAAATTTGCACAAAAAGTTTGTGGCTTCGCTTCGTGACCTTGAAGGTGGTATATTACATCTGGTAGCGTAACTTGGATTGCTTTCCCCTGCACTAATTTATTGCAGTGTTTTCATCTAGGTGAATATGATGCTGTGATAGTTTGCCTTGGTGCTAAAGTTGACATGCTTCCCGAGCTGTCTGGAATACTTCCTATAAGGAGATGCAGAGGCATTGTTGCTCTCTTACAACTGCATGATGTTTTGTGGTATTAATCTACTCACTACTTCCCCCTTCAGCACTGCGGTCATGGTATCAATCTTGGTTTGAGACTTGATCTTGGGTTCGGTGGTTGTAGCTGATCCAATTCACGATAACCTCCCTATAGACCTCAGTCACAAATCAGCCGCTTTGAAACCATGATTGCATGACAATAATGGATTATGATTCTAAGATCTAGACGAATCCAAAGGTAACAGACCTATCTCAATTGTCCTTGACAACAATCATCAAACACTTTTGCGTGTCTGAGGAGGCCATACAGATGTACAAGTGTCAGGTGTCTAACATAGAATGAAACATAATCTTCCTTCTATTTATTCGATAATTCTCCATCACTTGTCTATAAATTAGATTGTCTCCATAGTCGACATTCCCAAATATAAATCCAAATTGGTTCTCCGAGTTCACCATTTGCCTAGGTCTTCGCTCAATTGCTTTGTCCAGAAGTTTCATGGTATGATTCGTAAGTTTGTCTAAAAGTTTCATGGTATGACTCATTATACCCAAATCATATGCTAACCCAAAATCCAATTACCACTCCCTCTTTCATTCCTGTCTCCAAAACTTCTACACACCCTCTCAAAACCATCTCTACTAGAACCTGCATGACCGTTTAGATCACTACCAATTATTAGTTTCTCAGTTTAAGGGACTCGTTGAGCAACATCTTTCAAATCTTCCCTAAACTTTTTCTTGAAACATCCACCACATCATCAATATATTCGCTATTAGCAATAAAAACCCACTCCTATACCTATATTTTCCTGAATAACAAAGCTTATAACCTATTATTCTCGCTGTAATAAAAAAAAATACGGAGTAATATATATCTGCAAAAAATGGTCATAGTATCGTTTTGGAGACGGCATAAAAGCATTAGCAGAATAATAAAATGTTTGTGTTTTTAATGTAAGGTACAACCATAATAATATAGTCAATTTTATATCGGATATAATGCCCAATCGCATTTTATATATTTTGGATTGATAAAAGCAGTTGAATTTGGAATTATTGGTGGTTTGGTGTATATTAACCATTTTATAGTCATAATTTTTTTTTCTTTAAATTGCGTTGTAGTGAAGAATACCCGGACCATAGCCCTTCCATCCTATCAGATGCATGGTTCGCTGTCCAGGGCCCCCGAAATTTGTGTTTAGGTTCAACATGGGAATGGGGATCAACAAATTACTCGTCTAATGTCTCTTTAGAGGAAGCTTCAACAACACTGGGGGAACTTCTTCCCAAGGCACGTACGGTTTATCCACAGATTACCAAATGGACTTTAACAGGTGCACGGGCAGGTGTGAGGGCAATGGCACCTCTCACTCCCGATGGGTCATTTCCACTTTTAGGTTGCATAGATGATCTAGTTGGGGTATCTTCTGCTTGTAAGGTTTGGCTAATTGGAGGTCTTGGTTCAAGGGGACTACTCTACCATGGCTGGCTTGGAAATTTGACAGCAAGAGCTGTGCTTTCCTGTCGTGAAGACATATTTCCACGTGAACTGACATCATGGAGGAAGATGAAGAGAAAGTGATCGGGAGCTTCGTTCATTGAGAAGCTGGTAGGCATTTTGTTTGCCAATACATCTGTTTGAAACTTATATCACTCCATTGTCGACCATAGTGGAAGTGTATGTGACCCGCAGTAGTTTTTACTGTTGAACAATCTTTGAATTGCTGGTGTTTGGCGATCATGAAATGTGTTGGAATAATTTAGGTTCATTTTGGTCAACTTTAGCTTTGATTAGCTGAGTGTAGATGAATCTACGGATGATTTAGCGTTTACTTCAAGGAAAATTATTACATCATTTGTATATGTGTTTACGGCTTTACTCTACAAATTGCTTTAGCATTAGGATTTTAGTTTTTAATGAAAATTGAGTCTGCTTCCTAAGGTAGCCTGGAAGCTGCAACCACAGATATCAGTCAACTACTATTTTTTTGAATGAATTTTCTTTCCAGATACAGAGGGGTAAAATGAGTAGAGGTATCTTTGTACACGAATATGAAAGGGGCTTGATCTGCGGTAGATTGCTCACTCATTTCCGTGCTCTAAAACCCTACTGGTCAAATGGATTCGGCAAATTTTATCATCTAAGGGCAATCTTGTAATTCTTGCAAAGAGTCAGGTTAATCTGGAAAGATGTGTAGGAAGCTTGGTTTACAAACATTCAGGTATTGTATTGATAGTATATTTTATGAAGAAACTTTGCTTGGCAAATTGGTTTGCTCTATCTAGCGTACATAGTAAATATTCTTAGAGCAGGGACAATGATTTGTGGATTGTCACAGATGTACTAGCAATTAACATATGGAATTGTGTTGATGCAAACTAATTGCGTGTCTTGTTAGATAAATAACCCCAACATTTGTATTTATGCATCAAAATTCAGTATTCTTAAGATTCATGAGAAGTGAGGGGAAAGAGGCCTCTAGTGAATGTGGTTCATTCTAGTTTCTTTGGTTGCATACTCTTGCTTGTCTGATTTTAGGGAAGAAGGCGAGATGCTTGAGTTGGTTGCCACTTAGAATACTCATTCTAGTCTTTTTATTAATAATATCAGAGCAGTATTGAGGAGCATATATATTAGGTAATGTATTCAACATACCGGATACGTACAACAATTTTTTCAAGCATTCCCACAAATGCCTCCTGCCATTTTGCTGAAACAAGATCACTGCCAAGGAGTACAGTAAGTAGTATGCAATATACAGAGACTTTCTGTCTGTGTTTGCACATTCGGTTGTTCTTTTGGAGGATGGGACTGTTAGTATACTCATGAGGCAATGACCAACTGGTCTTAATCTGGATCTAGTTGTAATCTTATAGATTATGATCTACTGGAAGTATCATTCTCTGTTACAAGAACAAACTGCTGCATACATCATTTACACCTCTTTGTACCCAAGTTATAGCGAGAAAATGTTAATGTCCAGTTAAAACTGAGCTGAGGATTAGGGCTGCCAACAGCAAGAGACACAAACTGACTGTGCTTCTTTCACTACTTGCACTTTTCTTGCTGTTGTCAGATGATGGCGTAGGGGAACTTGCAGCCTTTGTCACTGGAGGTAGAGGTGGATCCACGACATCAGCTGCATCAAGAGCGGGTGCTGGTGCTGCTGATGGTGGTAGGGCTTCATGTGCAGCTAACTCAAGCAAGCCACCAGGTTCAACCGGAGCTATGGGGTACTCCACGTTTGCATTATTTGGGTCTGCGCAAGGGCTCCCTGCAATATTTGCACAATGTACTTTTTAAATCTAGTCATCAAGAGCATTCCGGTAACATTTATTCAACAGATTCAGACTTATTTGTCATTGTTTATAGGTGAGGGCTCCTTGTACTTGTTCTATTCTTCATTGCATTAACAATGTTCATTTTTATATTATAATAGTCGCTACTTATTAAGAGCTATTATTATTTTATGTCAAAAGGCTATCACAAATATTCATGTAAGACAGTCTCACGATAACATTATCGTAACACTTCTCACATGATTAGGTGGCTGTATTCTTATTTTAGTTTTCTTTTTCTTCTACATGTTTTTTGAGAACAAAGTTGTTGGTCTCACACAATTTTAGTCTAAGATGGTCTCACAGGGGACCAACTAGAGGCTATACTCTCTGATGTTTTTGAAGTTTTATCATTATCTGAACATTTGTCAACCCTGGTTTTCCCAGGTATAGGCTTACTCATATAGGCATTGGCTGTAGCCGGGTATTCCGTGACAACTGCATCGACTTTAAGTCCCTCGACAAGTGTTGCTAGCTCTATGATAGGATCTGCCATGACATCAAATGCCAGAGTGGTGTATTCATTGTACAGAGTGGAAACATGTACTGATATATTCAGTGCATGCATTTGCTCGACTACTTTGGTGAAGTTTGTGAGGAAGGAGCCTGTGGTTTTGAAGATGGAGGTTCTCCTGATATCCACAGCATCAGCATATTTCTTGATTTCATCGACTGACGACTTTGGGGCATCACTTATCGCCCCTTCAATCGTATAAACTCTTTTGTATGATGGGAATTCCTTGAACTTTGCTAGTACCGAGGTATCATCTGACTGGATCATGACTAGTTGAGTTGATTGCTTGTCAAATGTAGCATTACTTAAGGCAGTGGTTACAGCGCCTACTATGTCTAGGCCTTTCTTGGAAGCAAGGTAGGCTGCATTCTGCCAAAACAGATACACGACTAATCCCTCAGATTTTATGTGAAAGTTATATAGTCTTACAAGTTAATCATAGTAGAAGTATGATTCATAAATATTAGCTACCTGTATGTTGACTTTAATGCCGGTGACTGCCTTGGCCTTAGCAAAGTCTAGAAACTCTACAAGGGTCAAGAATTTACCCTTGTCCTTGAATGCTGGGTTCCTTGGCAAAGCCGCGAGTTGTGTTAGTGGACTGTTGAGTTGAGCTGCGAGGGAGGCATTTTGATGGGTAAGTGGCATTGTCAAAAGTTTTTAAGATATAATACCGTCTGTGCTACCATTTTCTTCTCACTCTTTCTCGCCTCACATATTTTGAAGAGGGAAGAAAACAACGAAAAGGAGGACATTACATGGTTGCTGATATAGAAATACAAAGGTTGTAAGAAGCTTACGTTTCAAGGATTGGATCTCAGCCCAGGTAAGATCAAAGGAAAAGATTCCATTCTTTTCTTGAATTTCAGGTACATTGGAGGATTTTGACATGAAGACAGTGACAGCGTTACTATCTCCGGAAAGATCAGTTGATCCCAGGCAGAATGCAACCCCATCCTTGGACATTTGGACTGAACAATCGATTATATCAGCTCCATCCATGACAGCTTTCTCATACGCGAGGTCAGTGCATCCTGGGTAATCTCCACTAGCACCATCATGGCTGATGATCAAAGTTCGTTTGCCTGTAAAATTAAATGCTAAGAAACTGGCTTACTCTTGTCCTTTAATATATGTCTCTTGAAACGAAATCCTGATCAAAGTTGAGTTTCTCACCTATCTGAGACTTGCTAGCATTTTTGTTGTGTGCCAAGCATGCTGCAGAAAATGTAACTCAAGTCAGAGTGCTACTATTTAGCATGTTTTTTCTTTAATGTTTAAAAAAATAAAAAAAAATAAAAAAAAAAAATAACTCACCAATGGCTTCAGATGCTGTAGACGGGAAGTCTGTGAGCACTCCGTCGACTGAGAATTGACCGTTGTCAATGAACTGTAAGTACTCAGCTGATGGATCATAGCTATAGTTATAACTGCCAAGAATGTCATTGGCAAACCCAGATGCATAGACTTCGAGACCTAGTTTATGGGCATCAGTTACCAGAGTAGTAGGCGGCAATAGATAGAAATCCTTGTTAACCGGCCATATGTATGTCTTAGGGACAAGAATGCCTGATGCAAATTGCTTAATGGCTCCAAGATTTTTCAAGATTTCTCCGTATGTTTGGTGGGTCGTTGGCTCAATTGCTTCAGGCTCTAGAAACCTTAAAACGAGTTTGGTTCGTGCTCTGCCTGCTGTCGCAACAATGCTTTTCAAGAAGCCGATCTCAGGAGAGGATATGTAACTGATTCCTGCAAATCTCAAGTCCTGAAGGTATAGTGCTGGATTGATTTTGTGCTGATGGTAGAATAAATCATACTGCATTCAGAAAGCATAAGTGGCAGGGTCACTGGGTCAGGGTCAAGACGATTGGTGACGAAATTGGGTCAACGAGATGGGTCTGAGAAACAGACCTGAACATTCACCCAGACCTGAGGAGGTGGTTTAGTCATCCCCGTAACATCTTCCACCATAAGAATGGGTTGTCCATCAAAGGCAAATGGTCTAGACAAGACATTCTGTACCACTGCCAAGACAAGAAGGAAGTCAGTGAAATCCTCAGAGAAAGAAAACAGTCACAAGGGTTCCACTTACAGGTGATGTTGGACAAGAGCTCATCCGCAAAATAATCAATAGCAAACCATCCTTGGACGTCCTTCCCGTTGACGTTGTATGTTTTTTTGCCTTGGGGATAGATGAGGGCTATATTTGTGGAATTATCAAGCCTCAACTCGGTCTGACAGAAACCTACACTATCCTTGCTCAATTGAAGATCACAGTAGTAGATGGTATCATGCAAGCTAAATGGTGGCACAAACTCATACGCAAGCCGACTCGACTCGGGAAACAGTCCTGAGAAGCCTCCCCTTGCTATTGACACAGGCCGTTGCCCTGCATCATTACGACGCTTGCTAAATTAGATGCTCTCGTCCTTTGAGTTTGAGGATTCTGGCTGCTTTAGTCGTAACGATAAGAGAGGAGCAGTTTACCTTTTAATGTCAACCATGGACTCCCAGGAGGCTTTTGTGCTGTAATCAAGTCAACCAAGAGGAAGGCTAGCACCAAATATTTGATCATTTTCAGAATATACCCCCTGCCATCCATTGTACTGTTAGAGCAGTTAATTAAACTGACAGTATCGAACAGAGCATGTTAACAAACAATGTATCCCAAAATTACGTTATTGGTAATGCCGATGTGGAAGAGGAACATGCAACCATTTTTGTGACATTGTGGTATGATTAAAAAAAAAAAGGTGTTATGTATACTCATGGGAATGCATTGAAGGAAGGACATAATAGTGTTGCAATATAAACATCAAATAGAAGTGTCAAAGATAAAGAACGAAACTCACGAGGCGTTGCAGAAAGGGTTGGTTAGGAGCAGAAGCACATTCCCTTTCAAGTTTCAGCCAAAAGGAATAAAGAGGTAACCTTCCAAGGGAATGTAGTGAAATGTAATGGCGAGGATAAGCAATAAGGGGGAGGGGGAGCCTGCAAGAACGCCAATGTTAATTAGTATTCCTTTTGTTTTAATTGTTACAGTTTTTGGTGGTTTGCTTTATTTTTAAATAACTCCCACACATTAATCTTCTTTGCGTTTATTAATATACCTCATCACAGCTTGTTACAATTTACTAATTATAAATATTTGTTAGATTGAGATTTACTAAATTAAGAAGAATCAAGGTTGTACAATCTCTTTTAGGTATAGGTCACCCCTCTTTTCCAGCTTTCGTCTTTGTTTACCACCTTCCGTTTTTCATGGTTTGATTGCACTAGACTTTGCTATATTCTCTCTTCCTCCCTCAATCTCTTCTTCAAAACTCTTCCGCATTACTTCATTGATATTTTGATTTTCGTACACAGTGTACATGTTCCACGGTACGGTACGGTAGGGACTAGGGAGTGCAAACTTGTGATCTCATTTGACTTCAACCTCTCATTCCGTCCACCAATGTGTTTTCGACCTTAAATCTTATACTCCGTATAAATGTATAATACTTGCTATATTTACAAATCGGAAATCAAGAGTTTCTATGGTTGACATTTATCTTATAATGATCAGATGTTAAATTGATTTGCTAGTTAAATAATGGACAAATTGATGAAGTTATCTCTACATATCTTATTGGACATTAAAATTTTATGCGGAGTATGTTGTTTTTTTTTTTTTTTTATACAAATGATAAGTTAAATTAACATGGCAATGAAGGAGGGAAACACTAAAATATGTTTAAAGAATACGTTAAGCGTTCAAAAATAATAGGACCAATTTGAACTTTTAAAGTAGAGTGATGCTATGAATAGTATGCCTTCTTTTTTATGGTCTCTCAATTTCCTCTCACATTGAATTATTATATTGGTAATTTTTTTGGCATAAAAATCAAACAAAGAGAAAATTAAAGGGTTAACAACAACAATCCCAAGTATCACTCCTCTTCTCGAAATAATCTCAACTATGATTAATCCCTCAATAATCAATATTATTAAACCCCTCTTCTTAAAATAGTCTCTGATGATCGGGAACTTGAACATCCGGTTATTTTTTGTTTTGCAACTACTTTAAGTTATACTACTAATTATTACTATTATTTATTATTTATTATTATTATTATTATTATTATTATTTGATTATAAGCTCAATCTTTATTAATGGAAAACACTTTACAAGAAATTAGTGGGCAGCCGAGATACTATCTGGGCCCCCACTCCTTTTGCAATACTAAAACAGATCCTAGTAAATATATGAGCAGCAGCACGCTTCCCGGCATCCTGAGAC
>JAUEKU010182354.1:0-18582 GCA_032274805.1 Gypsophila paniculata | reverse complement strand
CGAATATCTTTGGTATTACAATATTCTGAATTATTACGGCAAAAACTATTGCATGAAAGGGTCACGTAAACCACTCCCATGTTTCATGTTTGTTAATTGAAAATAAACAACTGAAAACGAGAGTAATGAATTGATTTGTCAGATAAATTTATGGTCAGGTGAATCTAGCAAATCAATAGTGAATTTGGTAAATGACAATAACCACGCAAGAAAATGTTAGCAATTAAGGTTTTTCTAACGTGTGTCCCAACAAGAAGAATGAAAAAATTAATTTACTAATTCGTCGATTATCAATTGATTTTCGATGAAATCTCATTTTGAACAACCAAGAAAACAATCCATTGCGAAAACGAACATACCAATCCCTACAAATTAGGTTAGTCACCATTTTTAACCCATGAGATTTTACCCATAGTTTAACCCGTGGATTCCATCTTTTTCGGGCTTAATTTTGGTGAAAATGAGCATTCATAATACTAATGCCAACATTTAAAAACAAGTAATACGGAGCAATATTTATTTTTATGATAAGTAAATTTTTAAGCCCAAGGAGCTACCAAAAGTAGCACCGATGGTCCAAGGAAAGTCACAACTTCCACTTTATACTCACGGTTTGATTGATAAATTCTTGACATAACATTCTGGGGAGATGTATTGGAAGAAAGGAATATGACAGAAATGTAAGCGTTACATGAAGTCTAACATGGCATACTTATGAGTCCAATTACGGGCCATGGACTCGTACTTGTTTGGATCGTTCTTGTACAAGTGTGCAAACTCCGGAACTAGGGGATCGTCTGGGTTTGGATCCGTCAGCAACGAGCAGATTGACAAGAGTACCTACAGAGATTATAGAAGCACAATTTTTGTGAAGTTAATGTTGCCTACAAGTCATACAAGTAGACAGTAACTCGAAACTAGTTATGTTATGTCCAGGCCATCAAAGTGAAAAACAACTCAATTCTCGATTCTCCAAAATAGAATTTGTAAAATTGTAAGATAGTTGTCGTTCAAACTTTCGATCACTTGTTTATCCTTTTATTTAGGGAGTGAGTATAGATTAACCGTTTTCATTAACATAAATATGATCTGATCTATTTATCATCCAAAATTACTAGCTAAGATCGTTTTCCTTCCCCCTAGTTGGTTTTTGTGAATCAAATCATCTTCATATAAAGATTACGACCAATTCACCCTCGCTTACACAATAGAGACTAATTAATAAGGCTTTTAAATGTGGATTTTAAATCATTTGCTATGTTACAAGTTCTATTCATTTCATCTATACAATATAATATAAAAAGTACTCCGTAGTATTTAAGACGTCCATACATTTGGTATGGAGTGTCAGAAAGTGAAGGGATGATAACCTTGGATATGGTAAGAGCAGGACTCCATTGCTCCTTGAGTATATCAAGGCAGATACTTCCATTGCTATTAATATTTGGGTGGAATACTTTGGTCTTAAATGCCACCTGCATGTAGTTTTTCTTAGTGAAACTTCTGACATCAATTTGGGAATCACTAAATCAACGACGAGAACAACATTACCCTATTACTCCGTATATCAAAAGCATATGCCTATCGCAGAGTAACCGGGTTGCATATACGGAGTACTATACACACTCTTTTACCCGTGTTGAAAACGCAAAGAAACTATTCACGATAAGTGAAAACAACAGCAGATCCTTGATCCCAGGTCAGCTAACATAAATTTTACTTGAAACCGTCAATAAAAGAAAAAAGTAAACAAGGACAACCAAAGTATTGTCAACAAGACATGATCAAATCGTTTATAGATCTGAACCATTTTCATACGTGGTGAAAATATTTATTTGGTCGTGAACCAGCAGTTTAGACTAAATCAATAGCTATATACCTTGATAAAAACACGGCCAGAAATACGAAACGATATGAATACCTTAGGAGGCTTGAAGGGATAATCAGGAGGAAAATGGATGTTAATGAGGAAAATACCACCAGCATATGGACTTTCATTTGGACCATAAATAGTCGCTTGCCAATGAAACATATCTTCCGCTACTGGACCTGTTATGCATCACAACTTGGGTAAGTCACCCATCATCGCGCCATGACCTATATACAAGACTTTAGGACTATACCATCTAAGAGGTTCTGTAAAGTGATCGACTCTACAGGGCACCTACGGGCTACGGCCTACGCCTTGACAAACACAATCTAGGTTCAAATCACATGAACGAACCCTATAGTAACTTTTAAACAAATACGAAGTAACATTATTTTTTACGAAGGACTATTAAAGGTTTCTAACAGGGAAGTATTTGCCTTAAAGACCTTATGTTGACCCCATATACTTAAATTTCTGCCTTGATAATTTTCACTCGATTTATTTCGATGAACATGAACCAAAATTAAGAATGAAAGTCCCAAGATATGTGTAAAAGAGAAAGGAGTGTGTTAGATTGAGTTACCAGCACTGCAAGAACTTGGTGGGTCTCTTTCAAGTTCTTTGAGCTCTTTCAAGATCCTCCTGGAAGCCATTGCTTAATTCTCGAAACGACGTCGGAAAACTGATGATCCTTCAATGCAATGGGCAGTGAATATATACTACACCTTGCAAGGATAATTAAGTCAGCTGTTTAAAATAGGAATGTCATGTGTTCAATGGAAAAAGAATTGTGTGAGTGCTTCTGTAAGCTCTGCTGTGAGTGGGAATAGCACAAATTCCATACAAAAAAAAATATAATATAATAAAGTAAAAAGCATAGAATCTAATCGATAAGATGTTCTAATTACAGTAATTATAGTTGAAGATTGATCATTTCCAACTCATAATTAAGCTATAATATTAGGCAATTGAATTCAGGGTGTCATAGACTCATAGGTGTAGTATTCTTTGATCTTGAGAATCAGTATGCGATTTAGTACAACGACATTACCCAAATGTCGTAAAAACGGTTGCCTAGAGTGTATAATGAAGTTGGAGTAGATACTGTTTTTGGATGACCCGTGATGAATTTCATGATAAGGTGCCAACATATTAATTCTACAGAATACAAAGTCTTCCATATAAAATAAAAGTTGGATTATCACTAACTAGATGTAAGCTTGACTACCTGGTAAAGTTAGAAAAAGTAATACTCAACGTCTATGTTCAAAACCCGTCAACACACAAATTGTCAATATTGTGAACACAAAACTAGGATTCATATGATAAGTTAACAAACTCAAAATTGCAAAAATTGCTACGGAGTATTTTTTAAAAAGTAGAGTATCTTTTGGAGACCACCACAATGACATGTAAGTGCACCAACCATTGAACCCCATGGGTATATTAGTATGAAGGGATGGTATTGCTTTGCCAACTAACCATCCCTTTTGTATACGAATCTTGAATAACTTTCAAGTCATTGGATTGACACTTGAGAGCATAATATCTCTTGCACATAAAAATTGCCTCAGTTGTACCCAATTGATTATTTATTCCATATATGGGACACATCGACTTTAGTATTTTCTCCATTCTATAATGTTCTTCTCATTCGACTTTTTACCATACATTTTATTTCGAATTTAACTTTATGAATATTATTTGATATCATTTTATGTACTTGGGTATTTGCAGCAAATTAGCAGTCAAAGTTTTGAAACTTTTGACTTTAAAATGCCGAATCCGAAGAATATTTAAAATGGAGTACCATTTTTCATGCATGCAATTACATAACATAAATGAGAACCAAATTTACCAAAAAATAAGCCATTTTGGCTATGAAAATAATGTTTGGCAATGTTATATTTTACATTGCTTATGGTTTATGATCATAAACTAGAGTGTCAGTGAAAATAAACAAGTTATCTGTAGACAACAAAATGTGTCAATGATTTGTGTTGAAAACATATCCACTTGTCAAACTTATGGTAGAAAAAAAGGAGATAAATAGTTGGCTAACTTTGGACTTACTAAAGAAGTGTTGTTTTAACCGTGAATTTCGTAGTGTTTTTATCCTTGAAACCATTGAAAGTACGTAAACTTTTCATGGTTAAAAATCAACTCCACAAGACTATTATTAGGGTGTTATGAAAGAAGTAAGACATATTAAAAGCCTTTTTAGACCACTAAAACTGTTTGCTATTCATGCATTCACAAATAACGAAAATAGTTGCGTAAGACAAGAATAATATATTAGATGTTTGAGAGATTGTAACAAAATTTTAGAAACTCACCATACGGAATGCAATTATTCATCTTGTTAAATTAACCACGATAATGTCTCTTGTTTCTTTGCCTAAGAAGATCGATCTCTTGACATAAGTGGAAAATCTCCGTTCTTCCCTCTTCTTCCCCTCCCTTGATTGCTAAGAATTCATAGAAGTTATAAATCATAATAAAGACGATAATGGGAGAAATTCGAAAGTTTATGTTAATCTTAGCCCTTCTATTCTTATTTGTTACCGTACATTGTAAGGAAGAGGATGATGACGAGGCTGAAGAGAAGCCAGGTGTGTCAGCCGGTGTCACATATGATGCACGGTCTCTATTGATTAACGGCAAGAGAGAACTCCTCTTCTCCGGTTCAGTCCATTACCCTCGTTTGCCTGTCTCGGTACAATCCAAATATCATTTTCTTGTCACCATTTTCATGTTTACGAGTAATAGTTAAACGATTCATCTCAACCAACATTTCTAGTCAGATGGTTAAGACTCAATCAACTTACGACTTACGTCAATTAGTACATTTCTTGTATATTAAATGCATGCATTATTATCATTTATTCACTTATGCTAATGACTATTTTTGCATGTACATTTCGAATTATAGATGTGGGAGGACGTACTCGAAAAGTGCAAACAAGGCGGCTTAAATGTGATCCAAACTTACGTCTTTTGGAACGTTCATGAACCCGTTAAGGGACAAGTAAGAACACTAATTCATTTTATTGACAAATAAAGTATATAATTAATCGTATGATCACCCTATTAAGGATAGTTATTTAAAATTTTCCCTTTTTTCCCTTTTTCCCTTTTTCTCTTTGGTAGGATTTAGTAATTAGAAATATATATAAGTATATAACTATGTCTCACACTAAAATATATGTCTCACACAAAAATAGTTTGAGACGTTTTCGAAAGACCTATTATAATTCATTTTCTAAAAAGTGTATTTAACAAATGTTACTCTCATGCGAATGACTTTAACAAAACAAAATTTACTGTGTTTTGCAGTTTAATTTTACAGGGAATAATGACTTGGTAAAATTTGTTAAGCTAGTTGCTGAAAAAGGCATGTGGCTGACCCTTAGAGTTGGGCCATTCATTCAGGCTGAATGGAACCATGGGTAATATAATTATCAAAATTTATAATAAACATATTTGAATTTTTTATTTTTGATAATTTTATATTCTAGATAATAAGATAATGTTGCATTGTTTCAGAGGACTTCCATATTGGCTAAGAGAGGAGCCTAACATCACTTATCGAACCGACAATCCTGCATACAAGGTGTGCCGAATTCGGAATTTTGATGAAGAAATATGATTAATTTATTTCCGCAGTTTATAGCGATCCTTCACTACACACATATACTTGACCAAAAATCTAAATACCCTTGTAAAAAAGATTACTTGGAAACTACCGTAATTCATGACATTTGGAAATTGGAATAAGCTGATCGTATATGGTTTTAACATTATCGTAATGTGAGACTGTTTTCTAAGAGTCGTCCTGAGTGCTAAATTACTCGATTTCAAGAGCCTAAGAATTTTGCAATGTAAAACTTGAACACAGATGCATATGGAGAGATGGGTTACCATGGTCGTAAACATGATGAAGGATAACAAGCTCTATGCTCCACAGGGTGGTCCAATCGTCATGTCTCAGGTAGAAATGAGAAACTGCATTCATCAAACTGTAATTTATATAAGCATTAATCACAAAAAGCAGCTAAATAAGATGACTAGTTATCTTCTTAGATTGAGAATGAGTACGACCATGTGAGGGAGGCTTTTGATGAAGGCGCAGAGAGATACATCAAATGGGCCGGAAACATGGCAATCGGCCTCAAAACTGGTGTTCCATGGATCATGTGCAAGCAAAAAGACGCACCTGGCGAAGTGGTAAGGAAAACTGTAGTTGTCCAAAATAGAAACAATTCACCTGATCACCAACAATTATTTGAAACTAGTGTTGATAAGCTTCAAGTCCTAGTAAATTATTCTAATTCACTTACCTTCTTTCTTGGTGAGGTAGATCAATGCTTGCAATGGGAGGCACTGTGGAGACACATTCGATGGACCAAATCACCCAACCAAGCCGTCTCTATGGACAGAAAATTGGACCGCTCAGTGCGTATCTAACTTGTGACACTGTAATCTCATAAAGTCAATCTCTGAGATACCTTCTTGCTCATGTGTTTCTGGGTCCTGGTTCAAAATTACAGGTACAGAGTGTTTGGAGACGCTCCATCTCAACGGGCAGCTGAGGATATTGCCTTCTCAGTTGCACGCTGGTATTCAAAAAATGGAAGCCATGTCAACTATTACATGGTAACCTCAGCCAACCATAAACAGTGTCACATTACAAATGAGAGAAATACAAGGAAATAACTGTTAATTTATGTTTGTACAATTAATTTATGTTTATTTTTGGTGTCATTGCCATAGTACTTTGGTGGTACAAACTTTGGAAGAACCGCTGCCTCCTTTGTCACAACACGCTACTATGATGAAGCCCCAATTGATGAATTTGGTCAGCCTCCTTCTCATAGATTACATATTATAGTCTCATTACTTAGGAAATAAAATGTCGTAAATGTCAGCTACAAAGTCATATTGAGGGTTATAGTCACGACCTGAGTTCCGTCAACACCGAAATTGTTATTGCGTCTTCCTTGACACCAAATAAAGGGAAAATAAAGTTTGAGATATCTAACAAGTATGCTTGCATGACTGTTTAGGCTTGTTAAGGGAGCCGAAATGTGGGCATTTGAAGGACTTGCACCGTGCTCTTAAGCTTACCAAGAAGGCCCTACTTAATGGCAATTACGGTGTTGAGAAATATGCTCCAGATTTGGAGGTAAGCAAGGAGAGCAAAGATAATAAACACCATTGATTATATAAGATAGTTCACTCACATTTCAGCTGATTAGCATCATTGCTCTTGAAATATGAATGAGCAGGCATCTTATTATCAAAAAGGAGACCTTTGTGCTGCGTTCTTATGGAACAACCACACCCATATGGAACAAAAAGTGAATTTCAAAGGCAAAGAACATCTAGTCCCACCTAAGTCGATCAGCATTCTCCCTGATTGCAAGACTGTCATCTTCAACACCGAATATGTGAGTGAAAAGATAGCAGCAATTCAATAAAATTCTAAATTCCTTAGAAAACCTTACTGAAAGTAATTGGGTCATCAAACAGATAGTAGCTCAGCACAATGCAAGGGAATTTGTTAGGTCCGAGAAAGCTAACAAGGATCTAAAATGGGAGAAAACCACAGAAAGCATTCCTACTAAAGGTTTCTTCAAAAGGGAACCTCGAGAACAGTATAGCACTGTTAAGGACACCTCTGACTATCTGTGGTATAGAACCAGGTAAACCCTAAAAACTGATATATTTTTTTTTTATTGCACATAGAGTTTTGTTCAAATGTATTAGACTGAAACTTATCTTGTTTGGGTTGATTTTTTTGGTTTCCAGTATAGAATTGGACAGTCTTGACCTTCCTTTCAAAAAATCCCTCCAACCAGTCCTTCAAATCCTCAGTCTAGGCCACGTGTTACTCGCTTTTGTCAATGGAGAGTACATAGGTAACTACTAATTTGTAGAAACAGCAAACTTGTGTCAAACATAGTCATATACAATCACATTATTACGTTTTATACTTTTATTTCAAGGAACGGCGCATGGAGTAAAGAGAGAATATACCTTTCCATACCAAGCAGCTATAAGACTGAAGGAAGGTGTAAACAACATATCCATTCTGAGCTGCACAGTTGGAATGCCTGTAAGAAAGAATAGCTTTAATGCCAAAGTCTCAAATAACAACAAAGAAACTAATCACATTGTGTACACTCTCAGGACAGCGGAAGCTACATGGAACATAGGTTCACTGGTATTAGGACAGTGGAGCTCTTAGGTCTGGGGACAGGGAACCTTGATCTGACTTTAAATGGCTGGCATCACACGGTATAACCGACTTAGTCGCATTCAAAATACTGGTCTACGAATGAATTCCAACTGAAATTACAATAAATATACGCAGATTGGTTTAGAAGGAGAGAGGCTCAAGTACTACACTGAAGAAGGATCAAAGAAAGCCAAATGGACTCCTGCAAAAGGAGCTGGAGAAGCACTTACTTGGTACAAGGTAATATAAACATAAGCTCTGCATTGATGGTCAGGAGTGTTATCTTTAATCTATCCACAAGCTTTCTAAATTGCCTACCGATTGTTGTTCGTTAACTAGTTTTGACATACCAGTGGAGTTAAGAGACTCGAATTTTTTTTATCGTAAATTACTGGTCTTTCACAAAATAGTCTGTTACGGTCTCCGATGCACCTGAAGGAGATACTTGATTAATGTTGTTTTGTTGTATAAGTTCTTTCAATTTCTTAGACCAACCACTTTTACAGGCTTACTTCGATGCACCAGAAGGAGATGATCCACTAACTGTTAGGATGGAAAACATGACCAAGGGTATTGTCTGGGTCAACGGCCAAAGCATTGGACGTTACTGGTCATCCTACCTTACAATATTGAACAAGCCTTCACAAAATGAGTAAGTGAAGAAACAATAAATGGTACTTGCATATACAATCTAGTGAAGGAATAAGTTTAGCACAGTAATATATTTCTATTTACATGAAGTAACATTTCCTGAGAAGCACACAAAGAGAACTAAAGTAATAAAAATATTGTAGGTACCACCTGCCAAGATCGTTCCTCAAACCAAAAGACAACTTCATTGTGATTCTCGATGAAGCAGGAGGAAACATCGACACAGTTCAGATCGAGACAGTGAACAGAGATAGTATCTGTAGCTACATCTCGGAAGTTATGCCATCAAATGTGTGGGCATGGAAGAGGAAGGACAAGCAAATTGTGCCTGTGGGAGATGGAACACCACAGCCAAAGGCGATACTCAAGTGTCCTAAGGACAAAGTTGTGACTAAGATTGAATTTGCTAGCTTTGGCAATCCATATGGTGTTTGTGGCTACTACCTCCTCGGAAACTGCACTGCATCTAACAGCCAACAAGTAGTTGAGCAGGTAAGCAAAGGCGGTATTTGACTCATTTGAAGTTGTAAGCCTATTACAGTACAACTTTTAGTTCTGAATAAACCTAATAAAAGGGTCACTCAAGATCAGTCTGGGTGGGGTTTTTTAGGGTGTCTATTGGTCGGTTCCATCGGGTTTGACCGCGGTTATTATAGTTTTGCCATGTTTAATGCAAATGAACGTAGGAGGTGATAGTGGGGGATAGAGGAAGACAATGAATACAAGTAAATATCCATGCTAAGGAGGTAATAGCTATCCACACGGCCACACCCCTTGAGTAACATATTAACCTCATTTGGGAGTAAAAAAATTAGCCCACCATTCCTTATCTTCCCTTCACCGCCATCTCGTTCTTTACTACTTTGTTTAAGCTCCATTATCCCCCATAATAATTCCTTCAATCCAAACAAGCCCCGACTGTTATCAAGTATGTATAAGTTTTAATACGTTTTTTAACAATTTGAACCTACTTTTTTATGTTTCTTTTGAGCAGAACTGTATGGGAAAAGACAAATGTGAAATTCCAGTAGACAGGAACCTGTTTGACAAGAATGCTTGCCCTGAAGTAACATCCAAGACCTTGGCGGTCCAACTAAGATGTGGCCACAAAGGCTAGAAGACCTCTTTTCTTTTGTTCATTTCTGTTGTAGGTTTATTTTTTGTTTCAAGAAAATAAAGGTGGATATATGAAAGAGATGTAGTTACTTGGTGTTTTGTAATCAGCTTTAGAATGGTGCACTCCTCCTCAATGTGATGTGCCCTAAAATGGAACAATAGTGACAGTAGTTGTAGTAGTAAGGAAGAAATATATAGATATCATTTGTGATTCTTTTGCATGTTATATGTACTCGAAATAATGTTATTTTGGCTTGGACATTATAACGCTTCAGACCTCATCGTATATTAGCGGAAAAATTATACTTCATTCTAAATTTGACGTTTTAATTTGTGTTTTCGACCAAAATGTGAAGTTTTGTATAAGTTGAAATTAATGGCTTGCTTTTGCTATTTAGATATTCTCACATACATTAGAACTGCAATCACCAGAATGAATTAAATGAACACAAGGAAAAATCTCTCATCATGCTTGCCTAGTTTGATATAAATTCGTATCTGGAGCACAATATGCTCTTATGAAGTGCCTAATTCTCCGAAAAATACTTCCGTCACTTTTAGTATCAAGGAATGTTCATGAGCAGTCAGCCGATCAGTCTCACCAATAAATTAGTGTAATTTCACTAACAAAAACCATGAGGAATATAGAATTGTGGCAATTCTAAGAACAGGTCGATTTTAAAGGATTAGAGAGAACATGCTTCGAGTAAGGGATGACAGAATATGCTTCAACTTATTCACGATTTTCAGGAGTTGAGCAAATTCGGTAACCTAGTCTCTCATTTCACTCTTAAAATTGAAACCAAACCATTTCACTCTATTATATCGTGCCTTGAAACATTAAAGGCCTTAAAGCCTTACCTAAGTAACTATAAGAATGGGTGTATAGTGCATTAATGATCAGTCTATTTTGCAGTTTATAAAACTAAAGACTTTTTGGATGTAAAAAACTCTAATAGATCAGTGTAAGATCTTGATGAATGACAATATGGTTGACCTTTATTAGAGTGAAGACGTTTTGGAACCCTCGTCAGATGTTTGAAGCGAATCCTAATTTAGAACATCAAATTGTCAAGTAGGCTTTTAAAGTAACCGCCAGTAGGCTCAATTCACATGCTTTTTCTCTCTTGGTAAAGGAAAATGAGATAATGTCATCTTCTAACATGTATCAAATGGTTAAAACAAATTTAATTGGTCAGAAAAGACTAACATGTTATAAGGTGGTAACTAAATAGGATTTCTTGTCACTATCACCTCATTGTCAGTTCAGCATACTACCCTACAAATGAAATTTACTGCCCAAAGCTCCAAAGAAATAGGAGCTCGATGGGGAAAAAGTTTGATCTAACTTCCAAACTATATACAGCTAATCAATTATAACACCAAATGCTATATGAGTCTCATCATATGAATTTAACACTAAGTTTCATGAAAGACGATCTTTCATAATGAATTGTGTAAGACTATTTTATTTTACGCCCTAATTACCTATTTAGTATGCCTTCATTTATTGCAATATTTCAATTTGTAAAACGGTCTTTCATAAGACTTACTCTAAATTTAAATACTGAGAAGTTAGACTTCGGACAACATTCAAATATGAGGCAGGAATAGATTACACACTTATGCCTTGTTTTTCTCCCTCCACAGAAAAGAAAAGGGACTTAAAAAGATGATAATTCATCAAAATATCCACAAATATAGCCTGAATATAAGAGAAGAAAGCAAAAGGAGGCTAAAAATGGAACTAGAACAGCTAACAATCCACAAAATATGCAAAATTAACTTGTAAAGCCAAAGACTAACAACAACCATTGATGGTTGTTTTTCCTAAGACTTCTTCAAATAAATACCCTTAAACATTCAGATCATGTTTTTTGTCCCGCTCTTGGCATTAGTGATACTCTTCCTCTCGAGGAAGAGTGACCGCTCACCGAGACTTCAAACCCCTGACCATTTTCCTCCCTTTTGTTTTACAAGTTTCCTTCTCGAGTCCTAGCCTTGGTATAGACGTAACAAGAATAATAAATCATGTCCAAAAGTGGTAAGTGCATGCTTACCTTAGCCCTGGTGCTCTTCATCACTGCGCAAGCTAAACAGGAGGATAATAAACACCTTGGTGTGACCTACGATTCACGATCCTTGTTGATCAATGGCCGAAGAGAGTTCCTCTATTCTGGATCAGTTCATTACCCCCGTGTCCCTGTCGAGGTACACAAATGCCAAATTTAGAAAAAAATTCAACTGATATTCATTGTGCATATAAACACATTTATTCCTGATTTCAAAGTTCCATAGATTTATTGTTATCTGAGGTCTTGTATGCACAAAGAGCACATGTTAATGCTAAACGTTTCACTAGATGTGGGGAGAGATCCTAGACAAATGCAAAGAGGGTGGGCTGAATGTGATCCAAACTTATATCTTCTGGGGCCTGCACGAACCTATCAAAGGCCAGGTAACCTATAGTCCTATATTCCACGTGGACTACATACGACTAAACCACGTCGATAAACTAAGCACATGTTCAAAAATTTTTGCAGTTTAATTTCACAGGAAAGTATGATGTAGTGAAGTTCATTAAGATGATTGGCGAGAGAGGCATGTGGGCAGTCATCAGGGTTGGACCGTTTGTTCAAGCAGAATGGAACAATGGGTACAGATTAACCTTACTCCGTATATCAAATATGTCATCTTCATCATTTCATCTCTTAAATCTTGACCTTTTATAATATGATTGCATGACAGAGGATACCCATTCTGGCTAAGAAAAGAGCCCAACATCACATACAGGACAGATAATCCTGTATTCAAGGTGATCAATCAGTATAACAAACTTGAAAAATAATTCAATATTATGTAAGACTAGTTCCAAGTGCTCATCAAAATCGTAAACAAAATTATATGTGCAGGATAATACTCAGAGATGGGTCGCCAAAGTAATTAGCGTGATGAAAGAAAACAAGTTATTTGCCTCACAGGGTGGACCTATCATTATGTCTCAGGTGAATATATGTGGTGTCTACAGAGGTTAACCACTCAATTAGAGATTAAGCAATGCATAAATGTCAGCAGCGTACTCATTTTTGAAAGTTAGCATTATTTTCCTCGTTTCTATTCACAGATTGAGAATGAGTATGATCACGTAAGAGGAGCTTTCAGAGAAGGTGCTGCTGAGAGATACATCAAATGGGCAGGAAACATGGCGGTTGCCCAGGGAACTGGTGTGCCGTGGATCATGTGCAAGCAAAAGGACGCGCCAGGAGAAGTGGTAAGTTTTTTTTCTGAATAATGAATTTGAAACATTTGTAATGACGACCACATAGTCGATATGGACTAACATAAAGAGTTGTAACTTCAAAGCATCCAACCTATGTTGAGAAGGTTTTGATTCGCCTCATGTGAAGGAAAATAGAACCCTTCCTTATTTCCACTCCAAATCCATCCATCCTAACTTACTAACGAAACAAATAATGTTGTCCTTGCGGTCAAACAAAAGGTAAAGTATGGAAGAAAAATCTAGCAGAGCTTAACATGCTTTCTTTATCTGATAGATCAATGCTTGCAATGGTAGACATTGTGGGGAAACATTCGACGGTCCTAATGCACCAAACAAGCCCTCTCTATGGACAGAGAATTGGACCACTCAGTAAGTATTACCTTGGCTTTCAATCTCATAGCTAGAGTACCTCTTACTCCTATGAGCAATGAAGTTTTCTAATATTTATTTTTCAACTACAGGTTCAAAAGTTTTGGAGAGATAGCTTCTCAAAGATCAGCTGAAGATACTGCCTTCGGAGTGGCTCGCTGGTTCTCTAAGAATGGAAGCCATACAAACTACTACATGGTATTCAAGCAATTCTTTTGAATCCCAAAACATTATGTTTTCCTAATTGTTCTCATGAAGAAATTTCATATATGCATCAAACTGCGAAATATTCATATCAAAACTAGGAATTTAGGCAAATCTACTGTTTGGTGGAAAATCTAGCTAAGCATATCCATCCAACAACTCTTTGCTGCAGTTCTATGGCGGTACAAACTTTGGAAGAACTGCTTCCGACTTTGCTACAACTGGATACTATGATGAAGGTCCAATGGATCACTTTGGTAAGGCCTTACTACACTATTTGGCAAAAAAATGTAAAATAAGCCACAACTAATCAAAGATACTTGACCTGAATGTTACGACTTGCTACACCTTTCCCAGGCTTACCAAGAGATCCGAAATTTGGCCACTTGAAGGATCTCCACCGTGCTTTGACACTCAGCAAGAAAGCTATTCTTGCAGGGAGGTACAAGATTGAGGTGTTTGGTCCAGAATTGGAGGTAAGCTATATGCATGATACTTAAATTTCAAAAATGTCACAATACCTCTACCATTTACTCCTTCCCGCATTAATATTAGCACTTACAAAACCCTGTCCCACAATATGTCCCACAATATTTCATTGTTAATATACAAATTTGTCTACGGAGTGCACGCCTTTGCATCATGCCTCTTCGTCTTAGTGCCCCTCACGCCTTTTAAAGCTAGGAAATTACTTCATATAAGCTATGGCTTTCAGCTTTCACGGTAGAGGAAAAGTTAGTCGCTAGGGATACGAATAGTCATGACGGTACGAGAAAATCTCCTATGATGCCATATGACCTAAATATATAGTCATACTTAGCAATTTTCTACATAAAATGATGAGCTTAAGAGTGAGATTGGAAATTCTTTTGTTTTATCTTGAAACCTAACCTTTTATCCTCAAACCCAAAGGTATGACCATAACCTTTGTGTGAGACCGTATTTAAGACAGTGTTGCACATTTTTTCGTTTAAATGATGATTGACCAGACTGCTGATACACGTGGTGGTTGCATCAGGTACGTTACTACGAGAAGGGTGGCCTTTGTGCAGCCTTCTTATGGAACAACCATACTCATGATACACTTACTGCTAAGTTTAAAGGCAAAGAGCATACCTTGCCTCCTAAGTCCATCAGTATCCTGCCTGACTGCAAGACTGTTGTCTACAATACTGACCATGTGAGTGTTGAACATTGCACACAAAGCAAGTATAAAATTCTTGGTTATAATTTACTCAAACACCGAACTATGTGTACATAAACAACACAAGGCTTACAAATAATTCCTTTTCTTGACAGATTCTAGCTCAACATACTGCAAGAGAATTCGTTAAGTCTGAAAAGGCCAACAAGGGTTTGAAGTGGGAGAAGATATCTGAGTCTCTACCAACTAAGGGAAAAATTTTCTCAAATAGCCCACTAGAACAATACTCGACCACTGAAGACACAACTGACTATCTATGGTACAAAACCAGGTAAGACATCAAGTTGATAGCCTAGGAGCGAATATGCGAACTCATGATTAATTGGTAGGTCAAACCATCAATTCTTGATTTAGAACATAATGGAGTTATGGACTATGTGGCTACTACATTACGAAGTACTAATATTTTTATTATCAGTCTCTTAATCAACTATTTCTAGACTAACGATTTTTCTGGTTTCCAGCATCGAGCTAGACAGTGTTGACTTGCCCCTCAGAAAATCCTTTCAACCAGTCGTGCAGCTTCGTTGTCTAGGGGATGCAGTGCTCGCCTTTGTTAATGGAGAGTTCATAGGTATGAGCGTATGAAAAACATAAGTTTCCATAGAAATGTAATTTTTTCCTAAGATTAACCTGATTCAGTAAATGTTTGTTTGCTTATAATTTCTAACTCCTATTCTCTTCTCTCTTACAGGAACAGGGCACGGATTCCACAGACAACCATCATTTCATTTCCAAGCGCCCATTAAACTGAAGGAAGGTGTAAACGAAATAGCAATTTTGACTACCACAGTTGGAATGCCAGTAAGTACAAATTAGCTGCAAAAAATCCCCATTCCTCTCTTCAAGTCATAAGTTGTAAGTATTGCTGAATGTGCAAAAGAACTAACATCGACCACAAGATGACTCATAATTGAGCATATCTTTATAATTATAGGATAGCGGAAGCTATATGGAAAAAAGGATGGCAGGGCTTAGATTCCTGGAACTCCAAGGTTTGGGTACTGGAGATCTAGACCTGTCTTACAATGGTTGGCATCACACGGTAAATGATAACTCCATTCTATTCACATTATGCTGAGAATGGTTGTTTTTTTAGTTTGAGGGCTACGAGAAGCTAAACTTGGCTTTAAATTTTCAGGTTGGTTTGGAAGGCGAGAAGCTTGAGTACTTCAATGAGGAAGGAGCAAAGAAGGCTAAATGGACTTCAGCAAAAGGAGTTGGAGAACCTCTTACCTGGTATAAGGTATTGCTGCCATGATCTGAACTGATAAAACAAATATGGTTAAGCCTTTCTGCTGTGTGATGGTCTTTGTGTTAGAGCTTCAGACTCCTTCTCTTTCGCCTTTTGAGTATAACACTATTTACATCACCGCTAACCTAGTGGCTCAAAGACTTCAGCCTTTCGCAGGGTCGGTAAAGTCTGATAATAGAGAACTATTAATTGAATAACTTAACGTATTCAATTAGGTATTTGAGTTTCATATTACTCTAAAAAATTTGGTTGTTCATTATTTGGGGCTTCAACTTGACAATTGAATTAGGACTCTCAATTCCATAAGTCGGCAAGGCAGGAGCTATTGATGTATCCATCCATATCCTTGTATCAAAGCACAAACAGTTTGTTTCCATGAACTCATTATCGAAGTGGTCCGTAAACTAGATGTTTCCTTTGTAGCACCTCTATTGCAAACTTTGCGAAACTATACCATTGAAGCTTTATAGCAAGAAAGTGCCGACTTGCATTTTACCTACAGAAGTCTCATCTGTCATACTCAAAGCCAAATCCCTAGAGAATTATAACACTAATGACTGAGGTAAACCTCATTGTAGGCCTACTTTGACAAACCTGAAGGACAAGATCCAGTGGCTATCAGGGTGGTTAACATGACAAAAGGCATGATTTGGGTCAATGGAGAAAGTATCGGACGTTACTGGTCTAGCTTCCTTACAGTGAAGCAAGCGCCTTCTCAAAGCGAGTAAGGAATGCATATTGATACATTTATAATAACGAACAAGCAAGCACAAACTTTAGAACGAAAATATATATTTTGCAAAAATGTTGCAGGTACCACATACCAAGATCATTCCTTAAGCCAAAGGACAACTTCTTGGTGATTTTTGATGAGGCTGGAGGAAATATAGACACCGTCCAGATTGAGACCGTGAACCGAGACACCATTTGCAGTTATGTAGGCGAGGACATGCCATCCAATGTCTATGGGTGGAAGAGAGACAACGGAGAAATCCTTTCTATAGTGGAGGAAGCCCATCCCAAGGCATCACTTGAGTGTCCTAAGGGCAAAGTCATCTCTCATGTTGACTTTGCTAGCTTTGGCAACCCTTTTGGTGCTTGTGGCTACTACCTTCTTGGCAACTGCACCTCACCCCACAGCCAAAAGATCGTCGAGGAGGTATGAACATGTCCATCCCACTTTTCTGATTTTTCTAAAGCTCTGTCAATTTCATTTCAACAACTTTCTAAGTCACACTAAAGCGACAAATATGTCACCAATGTCAACTAACTCAACTGGTAACGTCATAGACATTATTGTACTAGATACTTGGCAATACTATTTGCTAACAAAGCATCTTATTTTTTCCATCTTTACTATCAACAGCACTGCTTGGGAAAAGACAGTTGCAAGATCCCAGTAAGCCGGGATCTATTCGAGAAAGACCAGAAGCTTTGCCCGGAGGTCCCGACTAAAATATTGGCTGTGCAAGCGAGATGCACCAAAAAGAACTAGAAAGACATTTTTGTACTTTAATTCTCTCTTGGGAGGGGGTTTAAAGGTTTGTAGTGAGCAGGTTTAATTTGAGGGAGTTCGATTACAGTGGGGCCACGCATATACGAAAAACAATTCAATTTGTTCGATAAGAAAAAAGTTGAAATTGGAACAAAGCTCTCTTATGCTCATATTGGTTCTTTACATCTTACATTTAGCTATGAACTATGTTACTCGATCTCTTCATATTATCTCGTGTAAACCGTCTCCAACACTTCTGTTAAAGACCGAAACTTACATAAGGATGTCTAATACTCGGTGAAATACTTCTAACAATTCAATTCGTTCAGCACAAAAGTTGAAATGGCTCAAAGTTCTCTTATACATTAACTCTTCTGTGTATACCGTGTTCAACACTCTTCAATTCTTAACCGAAACATAAGGACGTCTCATACGCCCTAAAATACTTCGCTGAATTCAATTAATTTTCGATATTAGCTCTTCTGTGCAAATTAAGTTTAGCCATAAACAAATTCACTCGGTCTCGAAATTTTATTTCGTGTATACCGTGTTCAACACTGTGACACGCTTCACTTCAAAACCGAAACATAAGGACGTCTCATACGTCCCAAAATACTTCGATTAATTCAATTTAATTTTTGATACTAGCTCTTCATTTGCATATTAAGTTTATCGACACACTACGTTACTCGGTCTCTTAATTTAATACACTTGATATTAAAACCGAAACATAAGGACGTCACACACACACCGTAAAAATACTTCTAACCGAGTCTGAGTAACGAATAAAAACAGACGAAATGTAATGAATAAAGCACATTGCACATATAGTTGCTAACTTAGCATAGGATTTCAACTACAAACATGCAAATATGCGATTTAATTTAAAGTAGAAAA
>JAUEKU010182343.1:0-10255 GCA_032274805.1 Gypsophila paniculata | reverse complement strand
AAGAGAAGGTTGTAAAAAGAAAAAAGCTTTCTCCAGGGCTAGATCGTGGAACAATTCAATTGGAAGCTAAAGTGAGATACAAACTTAAAAACGTCTTAGAATAAGAAGAGATCCTTTGGTATCAAAGATTTCGGGTCGACATTATTCGAGACGGTGATCGTAACACTTCTTACTTCCATGTTAGCACTCTAGTCAGACGATGGTAATACTGTACACCCACTTTAAAAAACTCATGAGGTGAATGGTTTGTGGAAACAAATGTCATCAAAGAGCATGTGATTGACTATTTTAAAACATTATCTTACATACGATGTGATTGACTATTTTAAACCATGTCCGGTGTCCATATAGTACTTGGTATTTACCGTAATACTTCTTTAGTCCCGATTTTTTATGAATTTTCTTGATCTTTATATCAAAGTAAAAGGTAAATAAATGACCGGAACGAAGAGGGTAACCGCTTATCAAATGCTCCGTAAGTTGCATGGCCCAAAAAGGCGACATGACCTTACGAGGCCAAGCTTTTCCACCCGACCCAAGAAAATTAAAACTAATCGGCCAAATAATGGCCTAATTTACTGGACGAAACATCGTAGAATGATGTCCATACTCCCATATGCTTCATATACTTTCTTCATTACAAATTATCGTATGAAACCGCCGTCTTATATGATAAGACGGACCCATAATAATAATAATAATCCAAAATTAAACTCTTGTTTTGATTGATAATTTCCATTTTTATGTTATTTTTTTTCTTTTGGGCCCGTCATATGTTATAGGACGATTTTACAAGAGAGTTATTATTTCTTCATTGCTTTCATTAGTTCTTGTTTCTTCTTTTTTTCTCTGTTCTTTATTATTATTGCAAAGAAAGTCATCCTCAAATCCGTGAATTTCAAAAATCATTTCAATATATTTGAATATAAACGTTTCAAGCTAATACGTTTGATGCTAAAAGGAACAAACAAGGAGAACTTTTGTGTTTTGATGTTCTGGCTTTTATTGATACACTTGGCCCCTTTATATACAAAGTTTGGTACCATAATACAAAGGAAGTAAATATTGCAAATCATCTAAGTTAGGCAAAGTTAGGCAGACATTCTCTAATCAAGCCTAGAAATATTCTCACGAAATATGTTATCCGTAAATACAATTATTCACATAAGGGTTAAGATCCGGTGAGAACCACTAACTCGGTGAGAACTGTGAGAACCAACCCATTTTGATTCAATATTCTTTAGATACACCAAATAATGACTCGGTTACATTGTTTTGGGTACTAGATACACTATTTTATGATTACTCGTAGATACATAAAATAGTACTTCAGGTACATTGTTTTACATGATAGATACACGTTTTATTTTATATTTAATTAATTAATTTTCATATTTATACACATGCATTTTGTTAGTATTTAGAAGTTGAGACATTTATTTCATTGTTTTTCTTATGATTTATGTACATAACATAGCTATTTAAAATTGGTAATTTCGAAAAATTTGCATACGGGTATATCAATTTTTCTCTTTGTAAATATTACGGAGTAGAAGCTTATTATGTACACCAAAAAAGTGTCTAGATACATTGATTACTATATTAGATACATCAAAATATTTTTGAACAAATCACATCACCCACCACCAATATAGTGCGTTATCACCAAATCACCACTAGCATATGCCGAGAAAACATAATCAAACAAAATCCTTGCAATAATTTTATCAATAATAATAGTTTTCTATATTCTTTCCTTTTCAAGATATATGCGAATGAAAAATTAAACTCATTTGGGAGAAAATGGAAAATAGGAGGTAATTTAACCACTACAAATGCATAGTTGGAAAAAAAAGATGGGAAAATAGAATATGGTGGATGGGAAGTGTAAGGTTTGTCAGATTGTGTGCGGATGTACCAAAAGGTTAAATCAAGCATAATTTGGGCGAGGTTTGGCTCACCTTTGTGGTCAATTTAGTGATGATGACGTAATCGGTGTGGTGGCGAGTTGGTTGGCCGACATAAGGGTGGTTTAGTTGGTGGGGTTAGAAGCTGATCGGTTACACTAAGAAAACGACGGTGGCCTGGTGCTGTTCATGACGGTTTAGGTCGGTGAAATTGGATGGTAAAGTTGCGGTGAGTGCGCAGTTTAATGTTGGCTTTTCTTCGTAGGAAGTCGGCGATGATTTTGGATGGTGGTTGTCGGTGTATTCAGGCGGGGGACGTCGATTGTCATCGCCCAGGTGGCGGTGGTGATGGTTGTGTTTTATAGTTGGCGGCGTTGGTGGTTGGGGAAAGGAAGAGAGACATGAAATTCGAGTTTGTAGGTGTGAATTGTGTTTTAATCCTGTCCGTTGATTTTATATTGATCTAAGGTTGATAAGAGTTCTCATAGTTCTCACCGAGTTGTTAGTTCTCACCTGATCCTAAATCATTCACATAATATATGTTATTAATTTCCTTCTACTCGTTACTCCATATCCATCAAATTAAATAAAGCTGTTGACCTACGATATTAGTATATGAGTACTTTCCTAGTTTTGTACAAACATAATACTCCTACAAACCAAATAACATCTTTAGCGACATCCATGATTGTCGAACATCAACTTGCGTTTGATGTAAAAGTAATATTTAACTTATAATTGGAGGGAGTACTATGTATAACTTAACATGATGAGTTTACATATCTGCATGATTTAACAGCTACCTTCGACTCAATGCCTTGCAAAACACTTGTCATACTAAACGGACTTATGAACGGATTAACATAAATGATCGACGACTTTCAAATTTTGTATGTGACGCTTAATCTCAGGGACGGTCCCGTAAGTAAGAAAATAATAGAAGAAAGCTTAAAACCTCACTTTGAAAATAATGCAACATGTCCGACATCGTGAAATTGTTGAGCGAAGGTAAAAATTAAACTAGTCGGTATCATACAGGAAATTGCCAAAACAATTCTCCGAACAGAAAGTTGAGTGTCTCCTCCTGGACATGTATAGTTGCTTGCATAAAACATCCAATCTACATGTGATTTTCCCTACCATTACCACAATTCGAATACTGAGTATGTGTACGAGGTAAGTGTACTAATACGTAGTTATATTAATATATTCTTCCTTTTATTCCCTAAAAACAAAATATTCTTTCCTTTTATTATTCATAAAAAATAAAGTAGTTTTAAAAATCCATTTGAAACTTATTGGAAAATATAACGAAAACAGATCATATGAAAAGGAAAGCAAGTTTTGAGATTAATATACTCTCTTACGTCCAAACAAATTGATCTACGAGTCTAACTATAAACAAGTAAGTATCTGATATTGATAAAATTTTAATAAACATGTAAAAATGAAAAAAACAAAACAAAGAATAAAACAGGATAAGATTCTCACCATTTTTTTTGGCCAGCTGCATGTAAAGATATGATAAAATTCTCGATAAGAATATAACCAAAAATATAACCTGAAAGGTCCAACTTTACGATATTCCATTGATGTAGAATGTAGAGCAAGACTACTATATAAACGCAATCGAACTAGTTCATATTTACTCGTGTTCAACTTGAGCAATAAGCATTCTTCTTTCATCACTTGTCAATTTTGTCAAAGGTAATAAGTTTTGGGCTTTCTTGCTATTTATTACACTTTTTCATAAGTGATAGGAATTTTTTAATTTTACAAAGTCTAGCTGTACGATTTAATTTTATGATTCATTTATTTGTTAAAAAATAATTGATATAAGTCAAATAGACGATTCTATAGGTTAAGCACATATATATCATGTGCAAAGTACCGCCACACTCTTTAGCACGACAATATAAATAATTTGGGTCTCGCGTGCATGTCTATGTTCACCGCTGAGTCGTCATCTTGTAAAGATTTGTATTCCATGAATGTCATATCTATCGAGTGTGATATATGGAATATATGATAAAATTATAAAAGTTACTAAAATGAAACAGTTTAGCTTCTTTGAGACCGTCTCATATCGTGAAAGTCACTGTTGATTGTTGAATGAATTTTTGTAATATGGGTCACATAATACTAACACATTTGCACATATCACCAGCTAGCTAGCAAGAGATGGCTGAATCACAAATGGTTGGCCAAGTTCAGAAGGGTTGCATGGCCACCCTAATCAACGGTAAGTCCGTAACCATGAATCTCATGGATTCCGGAACTTGGTCCGGCTCTCGGGTCGCACCGCCTCAGGCTATTCGTAGTGGTGAAACGGTTCGTATCGCCCAACTTAAGCTTGATGAGGGAGGCTGCAAGGCCGGGGTTAAGTACGCCTTCATGAGCCCTAGCGGAATTGAGGGTGGTGTTGTTCTTGCTTGGGATGCACCCTCTTACTTCAATCCCTTAACCTCCCCCAATAGGGTATGTAATATTTGTATTATATACTTGCACTAAATAAATTAAAATTAACACGAACGAAGCTTTGCTTGTTTGCCTATGCCGGTCGTACACAACTAATTCAATCATTTTAATTTTCTAGGTTTTCGGAGTATGTGGCCCGAAGAGTAAGATTGAATCTATGACCTGGGACCATATTCAAAAGCAATTGGAGAAGTCCGGGTCTAGTGTTGTCATCGATGGCCTGAGTGCCACCATCATCAACAATCCCACCACCGAAAATGCCGAAATTGTGGCCAATTTTGTGCCGTTACATTAATGAAGCCTTAAAACCCCTCCATGGATGGATACGTCCTCTACTAATGATGCATTACTATAGTAATTAAGGGTCAATCATCACTACCATTATGCAATGTAATAATCTACGCGGTACACTAGCATCTATATATAATGTGTACTGTTGTGTACTGTATTTCCTTCTACTGTACTCGTTACTTCATATCCATCAAATTAAGTAAAGATGTTGACCTACTATTTTATATGAGTGAGTACTTTCCTAGTTCTGTACAAACATAATACTCCTACAAACCAAATAACATCTTTAGCGACATCCATGATTGTCGAACATCAACTTGGTTTTGATGTAAAAGTAATATTTAACTTATAATAAATGGAGGGTGTACTATGTATAACTAAACCCCAAATGGCCAAACGTACCCTAGTTAGGGGAGGACGAAGATTTCTACGACAAAATCAACGGGCAAAACTTAACATGATGAGTTTACATATCTGTATGATTTAACAGCTACCTTCGACTCAATGCCTTGCAAAATACTTGTCATACTAAACGGACTTATGAACGGATTAACATTAATGACGACTTTCAAATTTTGTATAATGTGACGCTTAATCTCAAGGACAGTCCCGTAAGTAAGAAAATAATACTGTAGAAAAAAGCTTAAAACTTCACTTTGAAAATGGTACGTTTTATTTTTTTAAAGTCCGCAAGCGTACGGATAGCGTAGCATACGGGTCGATCTCAGGGAGGTGAATGATTAAGTATTAGCTAATTTTGCAATTACGAGTTATCTACGTCGAAGGAATAAAGTTTGTTATGTGACAAATACTAACTAAGAACGATATAAAAACGATAATAATTCAATAAAGGAAAAGCTCTAGGGCAAGGCATAACCAATTATGATCCAATCGACGCAATACTAAACGTTTTACCTTATTAAACAGTCAATTAAGGTGAGACCGATATTCAACTTAGCTACCAAGTATTGGCTTTCGCGATATAAATGGCCTAATTAACAACCTATAGGATCTACTCTCGTGACCTATAAATTAATTAAAAGCATTAAGGACCAATATCGATTAAGTCTCAACTATCATCTAGACCTAATTGCTTGGCTAGATTCTAATCTTAATTAGGGTAATTCTAATCACAATTACGCGCTCTCGGTTGTAAAGGGATGAATAAGGAATTGGGGGAAATGATCAATAATCCCAATTAATAAGACCACCCTAATTAAACCAAATTGACGATCAAACAAGGCTTATAATACAAATCAATACATCGATCAAATCAAATTAGTTAGCCAAACCCTAGATAAAAGACTACTCAATATACATGACAAAAACGATAATAAACATGATTATACAAATAACAATAACGAAAAGAGAGGAAGATGATAAAACTTAGTCTTGATTACGGAGGATGAAAAAGCAATACAACTTAATCGTCTTTTCCAAAACTTCAAAAGCTTAAAAATGAAAACCTAGAAAATATCTCCCCAAAAACAAAGAAAAACAAAATGAAAGATGAAAAGAAGAAAATTAGAAGTATTGAAGTGTGTCTTAGAAGACTCTTCTAATTTTGCTTAAATACTACTACCAAAAACAATAACAAATGCCCAATACAACGGAACAAAGAGGCGCGAAAACAGGGTAATAGGCGAGTCGCCTATTGGGACAGGCGACTTGCCTGTCAACTCGGGGGATCTTCTCTTTTTCTCTGCATAGTAGGCTACTCGCCTACCCTTTAACAAAGGGGAGTAGGCGACTCGCCTTCCCCTGTAATCACCGAGGTTTGACTCTTCTCCTTGGGCCGTTGACTTCACTTTTGCTTGATCTTGCTAGGCCCAAGTTTCGACATTTCCGCATGGCACGGGACGATCAATCTTCAAGTAGCACTTAAATCTTCAAAATAGCCCGAAACACCGTCAAAACATCAAATTAGTGCAAAATATCATCCCGACATCATTTATAGCGTTTTCTAGTCCTATTCGCCACTTATTTCTCCACTAACCTAATATAAAACGCTACAAATGAGTGCTAAAAATAGCACTTATCATAACACATGACATATCAAATAACCAACTATAATTAATCAGTGTAATTAAGCATGACATATTATTGAATTTGACATATTAAATCACTAATTTAAATATTACATAATAATCTAATTAATGCCCCCTCTAAAATGAGCCCAAATGTATTCCACTAAGTAGACTATTATATGTGAATGTTTAGGATTGTAGAATAATTAGCAAAAAAATGAGGTTTAAAAAAAAAGAAATAAAAAAATTGTATAAATGAGAGGTTTTTATTGATGAAATGTTTCGAGAGATGTGCCAAGACTCAACTAGAGTCTTAAGGTGAGTTTTAGAAATCCAATACTCACCTTAAGACTTTGGTAAGACTCGCACAGGACTTTGGTAGATTATTGAGGGTCTTGACTCTTGAGGCAAGACTCACATAAGTCTTGGCTCTTGAGACAAGATTCTCCTCAGAACCCTTGATAATCTTACCCTTAGTGCCCTAATTAACTTTACTTTTTATTTCTCATTACATGCATGAACTATGATCTTATTATTTACCTTAAAGAATACAATTACATTCTATAATCTACAAGTACTCGCTACTTCCTTTTATCCTTAATTTTATTATTTTTACCATCTCGGTCCATTGTGAGATTTTTAGGACTTTATGCATATGATAAATGACAAGTTGGTTATAAGTAATAAACCATGTTAACTAAATGATTGGTTAGAAACTCAACACTATAGTAAATAATTTTTAAACGTAAAAAATTAAATTTAACAGAATTAAAAATGTGGCATCAATATCACCCTCTCACGAGTTCATAGTTTTCTCATTTCAATTTGAAGAGATCACATCAATTATTTATGAAGGTAACACTAAAACTCGTTACTACACGGAATCACTCGATCAATGACCAACACAATGCCAATTTGATGGTTTGAGTGTTTTAGTAAGGGAGTGAACCAATTAAGCAAGGATAAAATCATAAAAGAACAATAGTTAAGGCTAAGGGCCCAAACATACTTAGGCCCATGAGTTTCATAACCAAAATTGAGCCCAAAATAGCACGTTTTCCTCATGTTTCTAACGTCCTTATTTGTTATCACCAAAATATAAGCCCACTATTACAATAACCTATCCGAACAATAACCGTCGTAACAAACTTATTTTAAGTTTGCTTTAACAGTCTGACGTTTTAGGAAGATGATCGATATAATCTTTTATAACATTGTATTGTCAAAATACATATGCTTAGGGTAGAGAACGAAACAGAGATTAGGTAATTTGAGTGACGCATTTGATAGAGACATTTACGCCTCCCAATTACTCGATTGTTCAACTCCAATTTGTACATTTGTTTTTTCACATTTGTCGAGACGCGTTTTACAACGATAATATCTACATTTCCACGTTATAAAATATTATAAAAATTTGATATTAATATTGTATTTAAGAAGACAAATCAAATAAGATCAACTATGTTTTCGATTATATATTGCACAGAATATCGAAGATTCTCTAAGCTTATGAATAACGCCAAAAAAAATTTGCACAAGTTGGAGTTGAATGGATGAAGTACTCCATAAGTTGGAGTAGTAGATCTCCCTATTATAATAATGTTAACTTTATAATTTATGTTTGACCTTGATCAATAAAGATCAAAAAAATCATGTTTACATAACCTGCGATTTAGCGTAAAACGATATTGTTTTGTACTCCCTCCATTCATATCCAAACCCCCCATTCGGCTTTATTGCAACCATTTTGTAAATTAAATATCTTTAATTTTGTATTCTAGAAAAATATAAAAGTTAGATAATATTATTGTAATTCTTGAGACGAATCTAACAAGATCCCACATAACTATATTTACTCTTATAGATTGTCGAGAATAATCGATTTACTTTTGTCCCGGGAATAGTGCATGGGGGGTTTGGATATGAATGGAGGGAGTATATAATAAATATATAAGTGGATATAGTATTCCTAATCTTGTGTTTTCGGATATTAATTTCTATTGCTAGCTATATATTCCTATCAACCATTAACGTATGTATGTTGAATTGTCGACTAGAGGCGGTTATTCAATTCCATGAAAATTGTTTCATGCTACAATACATAAACGGAAAACATATACTCGTAAATATTATTACTCATAATAAAATAGAGTTAAAGATGAACAAATTATGTTTTTAAAATGAGTGCAAACGGAGGTTCGTTTCTAACATAGACCCTTATTCATTAGCGAGCTGTCATTTGTTAGAGAATTTATCTTTTACTGTAATAGTTTAGTCATATTAATTTAAATGTCAGGCTCTAACTCGAAACGAAAAAACAAGGTTATCATGAATTTTAAAGTTATGGTATCCTTGCCTTTAATATTTCAAATGTAAATAATTAGATTCTATACATAATATTAAATTTTCGATATGTCTTCTATGAAATCGTCTCATATTGTGAGACTTTCTGTTTATTAACGAAAAATTATTAGAAAAACAAAGTGTTGGTAGGGCGTGAGGTGTAGCGGTTGCCGATGATAAGTGTTGGCGGTGGTGGTAGAGGTTTTAGGGTTAATTTGTGATTATTATTTTTGGTTTTTTTTAATCATTTTAGTTGTGGGGGACCTCCGGCGGGAGGGGTGGGAGACCTCCGGCGGCTAGGTCGCCCGTCAAATTGTCAGTGACAAGATGTTATGTCAGAGGTGGTGGTTGTGGTGGATAAGGTGGTAGTTGTTGGAGGTGGTTGAATGTGGTGTTGGGAGTGGTGTACGAGTTTGAGAAAAAAGATAAAAGAGGGTTGAAAAAAAAAAGTAGAGGTAAAAAATGGTGATTAAAATTGTCAAATACTTATAGGATTGAGTAATTTGCATTTTGGAAAGAGTATGACCCTAATAATTTTATCCCTAAAAATTACTTTTAAATTTTAACTTGTACCCTTCTTAATTTGTATCATTTTCTTTAACTCTAACTTTATAAATATTACCCTTAAAAAAAGTATTTAAAACTTATTATATTTAAAAATCTTTGTGCGGGCTTACGGCTATATTGGTATGAATTCGACAAACTGCGAAATTATGTAGATGTTCGATATTGACAATGACATAAATGACTTTCGATTAGTAAAAATCCACGTATTTGGGTTAACAAAATTTTAACATTGACATATTAGACGAAATACTATCATTAAAAATATCGCATACACAAATTTAGGAGTTTACCGACATTATACTCCGTAGCTATTTATTTAAATATATCAAAATATGTATAAAATATGTAAAAACTTATGGCATATTGACAAGGAGGGTGTTCAATAAATGATGGGTGATGGGTTCAAGTCTCCTTAGTTATTTATATCATTTTAGTTTTGTTTTTTAAAAAATTATTAACATTAAATGCACCTACTTTTGATGCATCACATTCACGTATTTTTCTTCAAATCATTTACTTATTCAAGATTATCATAGTATTCATATTATTTAAAGTTTGGTTTATAATAATAATAATAATAATAATAATAATAATAATAATAATTATTATTATTATTATTATTATTATTATTATTATTAT
>JAUEKU010182312.1:0-10259 GCA_032274805.1 Gypsophila paniculata | reverse complement strand
TTTTCGACAAGGGCTTTATTACTCGTTACAACATTTTATCGTTAAATGGTAACATTTTAGCAAAAAGTGGTAACATAATCCCGTCGTAAGCTTACGACGAAAAAAACCTCGTCTTCAGTGAGACTTGCTGAAAAATTTATTGCATAAATTACCTTTTTTTTTGTTAGCTTTTCCTTTCTATGAAAACTTGTAGCACATGTTACACGTTGCATAATTTATGTTAGGAGTAATTATTTGTGCAACAGTCGTACGCGTATAATGGTCTACTTGTTGGTACTCGTGATCACGTTAACATTTATTATGGTCCCAATAAGCGTTAAAGTGCTAACAACAAGCATAAAAATGATCACTTTTATTTACAGACATATCCTCATACGCAAACGACGATTTTATTTGAGCGTTTATGTTACTCTAAAATCAATAATAGTATGAAAAGATGCTTTGAGATATTTTTGGAGAAGTTGATAGAACAAACGTAGGTCATCCAAAAAAAAAAATCTAGTTAGCTTTTGGATACACCGACCAGCCCTACAAAATCGTCCAAATTTAGGCCATAAAATATCATCTAACAACATAAAGTACCGTTGAGGAGTCACCCCCATGTCGCCACTCCAATAATACAATATTCGATTTTGTCGACATTATTTGAGATGATCTTAAAATAAATTTATCATAAATTTATTTTATTTCAAATGATTTATGCAATGTTTGTACCTTTTTTTTGTTAATAATTATGATCATTTTTGTAGTTCATATTTATACTTATTTTATTAAAAATAACAACGATTTTTATCCACTGATAATCTTATTACTTTTAGTAAATATTTTTCTTTTTTCGTTTATCTTGAACTTTACTTTGTATATTGTGAAAGTCGCCTGAGATACTTACTCTTTTTTCTAGTATGTGTGCACTTGACTTTAAGTAACTCGAAATGAAAATTATTTCAAGATTTTCCATGTATTATTGAAATGGTGTAATAATTCATCAATTTTGAAGATACGGTCTTAAGAATGTTTATGTTATGAGTTTTAATAGATACCCCATTTATTCAAATCCATTTGAGACATGATATCGTGGCATACTTACTAATACATATAAGTATTTTACGATGTTAATATTTTTAATTATAATACATTATTATTTATAAAAATCTAATATTTTTATTTTTTTACTCATAAATATAAACCAAACAAATCTGGCATCATGATATTTTTTTTATATGCAAAAAAAAAAAATCGTTAAATTTTCCCCGCTTATAAATACTATAAAAATTGCTAAAATAAGACCGTCGGATATGTACGATGGTCTATTTTCAATGCTTGTTAGGACCACTTCTTATTATCATCATATTAAAATATCTAAAAGTGATAACAATATTAAACAAGTCATAATAAGCGCTACAAAGTTCGTCTTTTACTCATAAACATACTTTTCTATAAGTCTATAACCATTGCACAATAGAATTACTCTAACGAGATTGATAGGACGGAGTACAATATTCAAAAACATTAAAAAAATTTAAAAACATAAAAAAAATAAAAATAAAAATAAAAATAAAAAAATAAAGGGAAAAACATATACACTGTTGAGTTGCTTACTAAAGCTGCTACTCTCTCTACTTTAATAAAATTTCTTCTTTTTTTACTTCTTTCTATTTTAATATAAATAAATAAATAAATAAACAAACAAACACTTCAGTAGAAATAGTTCAAAAATTTTTGCAGTAAAAATTGATTCTTTTTTATTTTAACTGATTTGTTACTAGATTTCATAATCTGGGTTCATTCATTCTTTGGGTAACTTACTTCATTACTAATTTCATTCATATTTTTACTTCAAAACTTTTGTTGCTTTATTTATTACTTGCACTTACATTGTACGGAGAGTATTAGTTTCGATCCATTCATTTCTTTACGTTTATTTTTGAATCGATTTTTCAGAATGCTTGTTGCTTGATTAGTTACACTTACATTGTAATGATGTCATTAATATTCCCTAATCATGTTTAATTTAGTTACTATTTGAATCTTTTTTCTTTTCTTGGGTTTTAGATTCTATTATTTAGTTTCTTTTGATTTAAGCAGGAGTACGTCTTGTAATAGACCGTCTTTCACTAATAGTCATTGTGATTAGTAAAAGATCGTATTTTTCGAGACTTTGTGTATAAGTAGTGGCATTTTAATTTAGGGCTTTTAAGTTGCTTCTTGTTTCTTCAATCTTTGGTTTTTATGAAAGAACTAAATTTATGGCAATATATATGCTTAACTTTTTGCACTTGTATTAATTTTTGTTTGCCAAAAAAGTTTGGAATTTGTTGATCAACTTTTTTAATAATTCCAATATTTTATAAATATTCACCTTTTTAAGAGTATATATTCTCAACTAATTATCATACATTGTTAGTTACTTTAATTTAATTTACATTGAATTTATTCTAATTTTTATTTTATTTTATTTTTTTGGTGTAATTTCAGCATTTTGTGAGGAATAAATAATAAAGAATATTTTTTGGAAATGTTGGTGAGGGCAGTATGGTTAGTGGTGTTAGTATGGGGTTTGAGGGTAATGGCTCAAAATGAGGAGTATGTGTTGTACAAGGATCCTCAGCAACCGGTGGCGGCCCGTGTCAAGGACCTTTTGGGTAGGATGACTTTGGAGGAGAAGATTGGTCAGATGACTCAGATTGATCGGACTATGGCGATTTCTAATACTATGAAGACTTACTCCATTGGTGATTTCTCGTGTTTCGATAGTTTGTGATGTTGGTTGTGTTTATGATGTGGTGTTGTGTTTGTTTTGTAGGGTTCGGAATTTATTTAGTCTTGAAATGTTTGTGTTACTTTGTTCTGGGTTAGAGCTGATATAAGTATGGAAAAACGAAGAAGATACATTTTTTTTGTTGTCCGGATGGTTGGATGAACTTCCTTGTAGAGCTGAATAAAAGTCGCAATACAAGCAATCCACTTCTTGCTAAACTTTGCGTGTGTGACGTTGAGGCCCTTGAAAAGAAAATTCTATAAGCTGCACTAGAGACCTTCACTTTATAGAAATGTAATGTTTCTTAATGTTGGTGGCTCTTGACATTTGGATAAACTCATTTATAGAAATCTTCGGAGTTATACAAACCGCTTCATCTCCTAATATGGTGCACGTTGAGGTCGTCCCACTTCATTTGTTTTGCTAAAAACCTGACATCATTGGTACTTTTAAGATTTTTTGTTGATTAGTTTATTTCCCGTTCTTAATTTTGCTCATAATCATTCAAATCCATGATCCTTTCACAGACCTTTGTAAATTTTTTATTTTAAATTGAGGTTTCCTATTAGAGAAGGATACGTGAGTGCAGCTGTTCAGTTTGCTCTGGTTAACGTAAGCGACAATATCCAAGAAGTATCTAACAATTGGTTGAAAATCCTGTAGGAAGTGTGTTGAGTGGTGGCGGCAGCACGCCTTTGCCAGAAGCAACCGCTCTCGACTGGATGAATATGGTTAACGGCTTTCAAAAGGTAGCCTTGTCTAGTCGTTTGGGCATACCGATGATTTATGGAATCGATGCTGTCCATGGGCACAACAATGTATATAATGCTACAATATTTCCACATAATGTCGGTCTTGGTGCTGCCAGGCAAGTGTATTTCTGTTTGTTACTGCTCTTTTCTTATTGAAGTAACAAATATCCGTGAAATTTTGTTGATATGGTACATCTTATTCCTGTATGGTTCTCGTTTCCATAATAGGGCTAGGATATTTATTATACTTCCTATCTTATCCACAAAATTTTCTATTACGTTGAGAATGAAAATCTGTACAAGCATTTGTCTAGGTACATCATCTTTGTCTAGCCAACTATTATGAACTATATCGTGTTTCTTCGTTCCGTTGCTGCTACTTCCAATACCTCTGCTCATTCATAACTTTGGTATCAAACTTATGCAACTTACTTAAATACGTGTTTTCAGGGACGCTGACCTCATAAAGAGAATTGGCACGGCAACAGCTCTTGAAGTTAGAGCGACAGGGATTCAGTATACGTTTGCTCCTTGCTTAGCGGTAAATGCTCTATCATGGCTATTATTGTAGTTTACATTGGAGCATTTTGGCTCCTGTCTTTTATGTTTTAGTCAACTATCGTTCGATGTTTTTCTACCTCAGGTATGCAGAGATCCGAGATGGGGTCGTTGCTATGAAAGTTACAGTGAGGATCACAAAATTGTCCAGGAAATGACAGATATTATCAGTGGTTTACAAGGAGACGTTCCTCCTTCTCGCAAAGGATTACCATATGTGGGTGGAAAGTATGAACTCTTCTGAACACTTTAGAGTTCTTGGCAACTTCCTGTCGAAAATGATGTGCACTATGTCTACATTTGCCTGTTTATGTAAATAGTGTCCCTTTCACTAAATAACTACCTTGAATTTACGGAGTTCGTGTCACTAAAAGAAGTCGACTTGATCTGATAAATACTCCCTCTTTCAGTTTTTGCACCACATATTAGTCATATGTGATTTATTCAACGAGATGGAGGGAGTCTAACTTGTGTTTTATTTAGTTCAACATTTCACTTTGCCTCTACATGTCATGTGTTGCCACAACATTCCCTCCAACACAACTATGATGCCGCACTTTTACACTTCTTGTTGGGCCAAAAGTACGAAATTTCACAAAAAGTGTCGCATACTTGATACTTGTGTCCACTTGTAGCCGAGTCTAATGGCATACACTATTGTGAAATCTCACTCAAAGAGGACTAAATGACGCTTACAAATAGTAGCGAGAGTCCATTTCACAAGACTTAAGGAGGCTTCATCCTGAAAACCCATTAAAACATTGTTGACTCCTTTAGTAACCTTTTCTTTTGCGTAGATGGTAGGGTTACTGTTGTAGTTTCCTTGCGATATACTCTGTATCTGATAACACGGTCGTTGCTGCCAGGGACAAAGTTGCAGCTTGTGCAAAGCATTTTGTCGGAGACGGTGGGACAACAAAAGGAATCAATGAGAACAACACTGTAATCGACATGCAAGGGTTGCTTAGCATTCACATGCCTGCGTATGTGGATGCTATCAGTAAAGGTGTATCGACAGTCATGGTTTCATACTCCAGCTGGAACGGTGTGAGGATGCATGCTGATCGTGATTTGGTCACCGGATATCTGAAGGGCACACTTAATTTCAAGGTAATTTGGTTTCTCCAGTCCGTTGTTCAGCACAACTTAACTAAGATCAGTCTCATTATTTACTCCATTAACGCATGGAAACTCTTATTTTCGGCTTAGAAAATTGTCCGACAGTATACATATTCACATTCTACTCAATAATGGCTACAACAATCATTATATGGTCATATTTAGGCACTAATAGTCTGTCATAGGCATACAACGTGATGGTCTTATAGGAGAATTACTTCCTAGAAAGTTGAGAATTGGTTCAAGCATGTTTTATCAATTGAGCCACCATGGGGTGAAACGCTAGAAACTAAATTTTCTTGTGTTGGTTTTCAGGGTTTTGTCATCTCAGATTGGCAAGGGATCGACAGACTGACGACGCCACCTGGTGGCAACTATACATACTCAGTTCTGGCTGGAATTCAAGCTGGAATAGACATGGTTAACATCTCATTTGACAACGTCCAAAGGCTTCATTTTTGTATAAAATATTCTATGCCAAAATTTTGCTGAAGTTTGGTGTTGTAACTCGCAAGGATCGAGAAATTGGGGTTGAGATATCGTACTTGTGGCTTTTGTTACAGGTTATGGTCCCATACAACTACACTGGCTTCATTGACGATCTTACCTACCTTGTTAAGAACAACTACATCCAAATGGATCGTATTGACGATGCTGTATCAAGGATTTTACTTGTCAAGTTCACGATGGGTCTTTTTGAGAACCCCTATGGTGATCCCAGTATTGCAAATGAACTTGGAAGTGAGGTCGGCTAAATGTGAACTTACATTTTGTTTTTTCGTCCTTTGGTTTTCTTCGATCATTTTCTTACCTTTCTGGATGTACGTGTTTTTGGTCGTGATGTGGAGGTATCGCACATTCTCATATCTGCGTATATTTGCTTGCGATGCTTAATCAGTTTGGTTTTTGCGGGTTTAATTATATCTTTGGAAGTATGATCACGAAGTGTTTTTGCATGAGCAGGCCCACAGAGCATTGGCCAGAGAAGCTGTGAGAAAATCACTTGTGCTTCTGAAGAATGGTAAAAGCGGAGCACCACCGTTGATTCCACTTTCGAAGAGTGCACCCAAAATACTAGTTGCTGGTGACTACGCTGATAATTTAGGGTATCAATGCGGAGGATGGACAATTAATTGGCAGGGATTCACCGACAACAAGTCCACAAGAGGTACCCGGCTTTCAATCATGCTGCTCATTTTGCTCGAGTGCGTTTAGAATTGTGTGGTGTCTTACATATGGCTTCACGTGAAGCTTGCATATTACGTTACCCTAATATCTCAAAGGCTCCCTCCTATGATAAATTTAGTGTGTTGGATGTTTAGAACCGTACCCTTGTGTTCAAAACACAAAAAGGCCATGTTCGAATGACCATAATGAAAACTACATCAAATAATTGCAACTTTGTCAATTTAAGAAGTTAGGCAATTTATTGAGCTATTTGTTGGAGTATATTTTACACACCTAATCTTCATAGAATATCAATAAAATTGCCTTTCGATTAGAATGGTTCCTCCCGTTTGCATTCCGTTCTATAGCAAGCTTCAACAGGTACGTAAACCATATGTGCGTATCAGAAGTTATATGTAACAGAAGTTGTTCTCTTTGAATGACCAGGAACAACCATCCTCGCTGCAATAAAATCTGCGGTTAATCCAAGCACTGAAGTTGTTTTCGGGGCCAATCCTACCATGGACTTTGTCAAATCCAACAACTTTTCATATGCTATTGTCGTCGTTGGGGAGCCTCCGTATGCCGAGACTGCAGGAGACAGTGAAACCCTAGCACTGGCAGATCCAGGCCCGAATGTCATTAACAATGTTTGTGGGGCCGTCAAGTGTGTGGTAATAATCATATCGGGTCGGCCTCTTGTTATTGAGCCGTACGTGGCCACAATGGATGCCCTAATTGCAGCATGGTTGCCTGGGACTGAAGGTCAAGGAGTCGCTGATGTTTTGTTCGGTGACCATGAATTCTCCGGTAAGCTGCCGAGAACATGGTTTAGGACGGTTGATCAGCTCCCCATGAACTATGGCGATCCACATTATGATCCCCTCTTCCCCTTGGGCTATGGTATAACCCCTGTGTCTCTCGTTACAAGGTAAAGCCACTTCACCATTAACATTCTGTATACGTAATAAGGGTTTTTGATAATTCCACCATCATTCCATGCCAAAAAATTAAACTAGACATTCTAATCACATATGGTTAACGGAAGACTATGTCATAAACACGGTCAGGGAAAGCTAGCTAGCATCTAGCAAAGGTACTGCTTACGACCCCAAAGCTAGTAGTTTTGGTTTTTAATATTTTCTACCCAAATAGCTATTTAATGTTTCATGAAGTCAGAATTATAGCTAAATAAATTTGTTTAAGACAAATCATGAGTCGTGTAGCACTAATAGGATCATGAATTGTCGATTGGGAGTTATATCTTTTTATGCTATATATTGACCATTTTACAGAACTTTATCTTTTTGTGTGGTAAAGTTTTGCAACCCGAAATCCCAATTTCTGACTCCTACCCAGCACATACCACCCTAGGTCCGACACTAACTTACCCTGCCCGTCCTATCTAAGTACCAATTAGAGGCCCAAGCCTGCTACTCTTAATGTACTGATATGGACGTAATAGAAACCCCCTTGTCCTCTAATGTACTATGACCCGCCGCCATCCGCCCAAATTTCGACCAGCCTGCTCTTATAATTTAATTCTCTGGCTGACCTGAGTAAAACAGACTGGTAACCAAAGTATGCTTTTTTTGTTACGTGCAGATCCATATCAGCTGCTGCAGACGCAAAGATGAGCATCCTTAGAATTGCAATTTCTGTATTCATCACTTTATTTTTACAAGTACTGTTATCATCTTAGGCATTCAGAAGATTTAGTTAGGGAAGCAAAGCTCTAGATTAATTTGTTTGAATTTGCCCCATGTAATACTGTGATACCCCCCCATGAATTTATTGCACAGGACAGCAAATTAATCCCATCTGTTGAGCCTAAATGACATTTTTTTTTTGTTACTCTTCTCGTCGACCCCATGCCATCCGGTTTTTGCTTTGTCTCCAAGACTTGAATTCTGTAAGAAGTGAAGGATTTTGCTCCGAAGTAGGACTTTTTATCGACACATCAAATTTTCTAGTTGGTCTTATTTCGACTGAACTTGACGGGTGACAAGTACTGAAAAACTAGGATTAATCGATGAAAATATATTTTGTAAAGCTTTCTAAAGTTTATAGAGTACCTGTCTAAAATTTCACTTTTTCTTTTCAACATTTATGGTTGTCAAGGTTTTATTATTGCGTTTTTACCCTCCCCGACCCCTTCTCATTTGATATACGGAGTACTTCGTTTTTCAACATATTAACATTCACAATATCGTAATTTTGACTTTCATTAGCCAAGGGAAAAAGACATTGTAGAACGGAGAGAATATCTAAGTCGATCTATTCGATGAATTCAACCTATTAACAACGAAGCAATTGAAAAAGAACACCTCCCAAGTTTGTTAGTTCCAAGTATTTCGACAGTAACAAATGTAACTTCATAATTCAACCTATTCAACTCCTCATCATCATACCTACCAAGCTAAATGATGCATCACAGACATTTTTCCCCTGCAAAATTACCTGAACACAAAATTTCTGTATAGAGGGTAATGCAGAAACAGCTACATATCCTGACGTTCTAAGAAAGCACGGCCATCAAGTCGGATACTCTTAACGTGATGTAGTCCGAACCGTCTGTACTTTTAAGGTCGTTTCCAGCGTACTTGGAGAACAAAACCGTGTTTCCAGGCGACACTGGTAATGGCTTCCGGGTTCCCTCTTCGTCCAAGAAACCAGGCCCAGCTGCTATTACCTGTGCATTTATAATGGCGAGACAAGTATACAATAGTTAGGAAATATCACAGGCTTTGTACTGATTAGTACTTGTGCTATAATCTGTAGTTTTCGGTAACGTAAGATGGGTTGTTACCGTTCCAAATGAAGGTCTCTCCTTGGCTGATGTAGATAGCAGCAATCCACCGGAGGTCTTTTCCTCCGTCTCAGCAACCTGAATATACAGAAAACATAAATGACATGTATGAACTCTATGAAGTGATACTGGGGCCATCCCAAAGTAGCAAGTATCGGATATCTAACGCTCTTAATTGGTTAGAACCCCGACATAGTTGCAAAAACTACGGTAAAGACGATCAACATAACAGATAGATTAACATCACATGTTACAGGAAGAATAACATACGCAACTCGATCAGTACTTCGGCATACAATAAAGACTTATAAGGGTGTGTTCTCCAGTTGAAAGCCAACCTTTATTACAACGCGGTCGTTCAAAGGTTTGAGGTCTTTAACGTCATCACTCTCAAGGATGCCAATTATATCATCTTCCTTCAATATTAGATGACTCGATCCATCTACTTCCACTTCTGTTCCTACGTACTTGGAATATACCACTTCCTTGCCGATCTGCAGAGTGAAAACATTGAATTAATCTAGACGTTTATGTACAAATAAGAGCAACGGTAGCAATTTCACGGTCAAAAACAGAATTATCTACCTCAACAGCAATGGGGACTCTGTCATCACCTACTTTCTTCCCCGCACCAACAGCGACAACTTCACCTGATTGTTGTTTCTTCTGCGCTGATGACGGGAGGAAGATGCCGCTGCTAGTTTTTTCCTCAACCGTCTTAATTTTTATCAGAACTCTATCCCCCAGCGGTTTAATGGATGTGTACTGTTTGACGTTCTGAAAAATGTTGAGCCACAAAGCGATGATGAGACGAAAACTGATTTAATACATATATATGCACAATTGCACGCTTACCTTGGCTACTGCAGACACTGAGGCAGCACTGGTACTCAAACCACGGAACGACCTCGTAGTAAAACTTGGATAGAACAGAGAAACATTAGCGTTAGAGCAACATTGAGCAGACCGAAGGCCTTCGAGTGATGGTAAGCTTTTACAAGTTCATATGGTGTCGTTCTTTTTTTTGTTTCGACGGTTCAGTAGGTACGTTGGGCACATCCTTTGCACGTCCTGCAGCAGCAACAACATTCAATTC
>JAUEKU010182301.1:0-10260 GCA_032274805.1 Gypsophila paniculata | reverse complement strand
TTGCATTTTTTAAAACCGTATACACGGTTTCCGTATCAAACCGTATCCGTGTATACGGTTTTGCTCACCCCTACCTGCAACACCGTCTGAGACACCTTCCCCGTCCTTAATAGTTCATTCCCCACCCTCAATCCGCTACTTCCATACTGGTAATACATCCCACCCTAGAAAATCCCACACACCAAGGCGACCACGCTACTGAGCACGAGTTAATCAGCTCAATGAGTTGCGCCTTTGTTAGAAATGAACACCGAGCTACTGAGCGAGACTCAGCTTGCTTATAACAATCACAGGAAGCACCACTTTCTTTTACTGTAATCACTGCCCTTTGTTACAAATAATATAGAGAATGAGCAATATTCATGTAACGAAACATAAAACTTGCACGCAGAAGTACACTTTATCAAACGATTTATCTGAAATCCCTTGACAAAAATGGCTGTTGCTTTCAATGTACAATCGGGATAAAAACTACTAGGAGAAACTCTACAAAAATTCTATTACCAGAGATTAATTGCTTTGTATGGAGATTACAAGCTTTCGAACAACACAAGAGGGCAAGTTTTGCCGCTTATGACTGGACTAGCGAGTGGTGAGAACCAAAAATTGAAAAGAAATCAAGTCACAGCAAAAAGTTAAGGAAACAGCGGTGCTAGAACTGTAGTATGCGCTTATACGGCACCTTACAGATATTAACTGATCCTGGAGACATAAATAACCTGCAAAAAAAAAAAAAATAAAGAAAAAAAAAAAGAGCTTGATTTTGTATTGTGTAATAGCTTGAGACGTGTTTACCAAGTCCCCTACTTAGGTAGAAGAGATGTTTACAGCCTGCGAGTAAAAAGAAGCGAGGAAGACTCAGCAATTCACATTTGACAACAGCCAAGGACCGCCTAACTCATCAACATCCTACAGCCACATGTCTTGAAGGAGACTCAGACGACAATGTATGGAACAATAATAACTATCGAATTTCATTAATGATTTATTGCAATAATTTACCTTGATAAGTCTGAGTCTGTGCTTAATCTTTAACCTCCTTGGTTCCTTTTGGACAAAGATCAGGCAACGCTGCCACAATAGAAGTAACATTAGTAGTCATGAACAGGATAAAACAAATAGCATTGTTTAACACGCTATAATTTTACGACGGACTTGAGCAAATACATACCTCATTATAATCAAATCTCAGCAACCTGCCCGGACTACTTGCAAACAGCCAAAGACGGCCTGGCAAATGCAGATGCGTACAGTTTTCTCATGATCTTGTTCTTTGCTAATTCATGATCATTCGAAAAAAGAAAAAACAACCTCAATAATAAGCCCCAATTGACTTTTAGTCACATGGGACTTATCTCGTGAAGGGAAGGAAGTAGACTCTAATACTCTATGTACTCTGAATCGGCAACCAGCAGGAATATATCAAAGTATCAACACTGCTATGTTGTGGAGAACGAACATGATTTTGGATTATATTGAAGTGTTGAAGTGTCGTGTTTTGTTGAACGTAGTGTCGCATTGACACATGACACTCAACCAAAGTGAAGTATCAAAGTAAGATATATAAGAATGACTCGGGAATCTTGTCCCTCTTAATGATATCAAACCAACATAAAGGCTGACAACCTTTCAACCTTTAAAGTTATAAACAAATAAGTAGTTCACTAATTTCGAGGGACAAGGAATGACTAAATGCTCGACTGACAGCAGTCTTAAGACCATGCAGTGTGAATTCACGTAGCCAGAACACTGAAGGACTGAACATGGCTGAGCGGCAACGCAAAGCAGCTTCTTTAATTTTTCCCAGATGCAGTTGCCTTGAAACAAGGGGGCCTTTCCCCAGGATAACAAGAACTGTCACAATGCCTACGCTACTTAACGGCTGTTTGCATCCTTAGCAAGCCGAACTAAGCGCAATAGCCCCTCGACATCATGGAAGTTGAAGTCTAAAGCTCTCTTAACGGAAGTGATACCATCCGTTCTATCATTGTGACCCATGCTAGCACTAGCAGCTCCATAAGCAATATGCGATTTTCTTGAAGCTTCCATTGCTGAATTCACATCTTGAGTCTGCAAAAGATAAATATAAGATCACTACAGCTATTATGGTTAATTATTAAACATAGAGAATTGAATGTTTACCTAAGTAGAAGTGACACTTGAGTCGATTTTGGGTCAGGTCAAGGCGGGTTGGTTCATGTTAGGTGGTTTGGGCCAACATCAATTCGTTCCAAATTGGGTTTGGTTAGGCTCATTTGATGTTTGGGTGGATAATTTCGCGTTTGAGGAATCAATAGATAGAGGCATAGAGTAGTGAAAGTTAACCTACTAAGTTAATGTAAAACTGATCCCATTCGGGTCAGTTTTACGCTATTTTATTGTTTGGACAGCAATCGGTCAGTCACTGTGTTGCAGGCCAGTAGACAACATGGGTCAGTTTCCATTGGGATTTAGGTTAAGAAATTGGGTAATGATGATCAGTTTGCCATCACATCAGGCCACTATAGTTCACCAGATTTTAGGGTTGAATCAGATTGGATATTGGTTCTAATCAGGTTCCATATATCGAGTCAAATTCTGGCTGAGATTTTTACATTCTCAAGTTTTATGACGATTATAATAAAACTTCAACCAATATCAGTTTCTGAGCCAATGAACCATTAATCTAGAGGCAGTTTGCCTTTGTTGACGTTGTCACTAATGCCTAAGAATAAGATGAAGAACTATCATGCTAGCAGAATAAAGATGATGTCAAAAACAATACACCAGCTCCAGTGTGCAATAGTGGTACAAAGTGAATCAATTTTTCCAACACTAGTTCAGACATTAAATAATATGCTTCACTACCCTCACGCAATTCAGACTAAAAGTTATTTCTTTCTGATAGGAAAAAGAAAAGCTTACAAAGCTGAGAAGTCTCGAAAAGTTAGGACGATTCCTGGCAGCAATGACAAGGTTTCCAGCAAGTTGAGGAGAGTCAACACTCCTAGCTTGGACAGCCTTGTCGGCGGTAGCAGTATTGTTCAAGTTATCAATGTCTGAGGCAGAAGACGAAGGTGATTCTCCTACATATTAATAAGACCCCAACAGTAAGCTACTTTCACAATGCTAAACAATGTTTTAGAAAATGTTGGGAGTATAAATGACGAGTGATAAATGTTTCTGTTGGCTATACAGAGGCTTGATGCAATGTAAATATACAGATGTAGGATAAAAGCAAAGTTGCGCTGCTAATGCAGGGTAAATTAATAGACATGTCATACAGCCACCAAGGCACCAATTAATTGGGTAATTCGACAAGCCATCCAACATTGCCTACTAAATTTATGTCTGTGTACCAAGCTCCATTATCATTTCAGAAACAAGCCCCATCACCAACATATCTTCAAAAAAACCAATTCATAGGCGCTTAAAATCAGTGATCAGAACATATAAATGTAAGAAATTGTCGTCTCAGTTCCACAGTTCAGTCGTCAGGAAGTATCTATGACTACTCAAATGATAAAATGGTTTCAATGAACTGACAAGTGACAACGATTTATTTAAGATCATAAGTAAGCTCCCCAATGACCTTAAAGATGTCATGCGATCGTCTGTTTACTAACTAGACATGAATAAATCCGTCTGTCAAGTAATCAAGAATAAGGTCTGCAATAAAAGTGATGTACACCAGGTCGCCAACATATTTAATTACCTGGAGGAACCATCTGCAGAACAGTTTGCAACTCCGATCGATCTCTGCTTGCAGTGTTGTGTGATGAATATACGACCCTCAAATATGCGACCTCCATACATTTGTATGCCAGTGCAGCTGTAGCCATGTCTTTAGACTTCTCGTATTCATAGGCACAAAACCTGGTATATATTGATTTTCGATTTAGACTTCTCATAGGCCACTATATGCATGCTTGAACCCTTGATTACATTCGAATTAACCCATAGCATATTTCAATGAAGTTAAAACCTCCATTCAATTTGTAGCAGATATGCTTACTGCTAATGCCATTTGACTTTGATGGCCAACCAATGTCAAATCTAACCACTAATGTCTCCAAATATATGTAGAAACACAATTCAAATTCTGTCAAGTTTGATTTATTAAAACATTTTAAAGACTATGCTAAAAGTCTTAGTTATGGCATATTGTACGTAAATATGGGTCAAACGCGACATGACTCGTCTACCAAAGTCAAATGAGGACAATACACATGGAATGGAGCCAGCAACCTTCAAAAAGTAAGAACATATATTTGTAGAGTTTTCTCTACAAGTAATAGAGGTAATCAATTAAATGCATGCATTCACTTGTATACATACCGACAAAGCTTTGCGGTATCACTATATATTTGCATCGCTTGAACAAGATCCACTTGTTTCTCAGTCTTTCCAGATTCTAGCAAGGAGGCTCCATAAAGAAATTTAAGTGCAGCATCAAAGTAATATCCCGTACTCTCCGTTGAATCAGCATTCTGTTCCAAAAGACAAATTTTAAGAGAATTGTCTATCAGTATTTAGGGGTGGGGGCAAAAAGAAGATATCACAACAACCTTTAGACGATCAGCCAAGTGTTTCAGAGTCTTGGCTTCTTTTATCGCATTACTTGCCGCCTGGCTTATTGAATCTCTTTTATGTGGACTGGGGGCCTCTTTAGTCTTAACCCTGTGTCCGTTGGATATTGAATGCTTAGACAGACCATGATGGATTCCGTTCTGACTGTCACTTTTCTTATTATTCTGATCCTCTTTTGAATGATCATCAGAACATGATGCACGCATGTCATTACCATGAGATGATTGTGCGATATTTGAGGTATCATTTTTCGTTCCATTAGAGGGTGGTAAATATTGAGATTTCTCTTTCATAGACATCGATTTGAAGGGTTCTGGCTTTTCTCCTTCAGATATTTTTAGAGCTTTTTTCTCGTCGTTCCCTTGTCCACTGCACTCTGGAACCGAGGGTTCTAGATTTTGCACAGTACCCTGTCTAAATTTATCTACATTGCAGTCATAGTTGTCTTGAACTCTGTTTTTCCGGTCCTGCTCTATCTCTTCATGAACATTTGTATTACCTGGCATGTTGACAACAGAATCAGACATTTTGACCTCGTTCTTTTCCGAATTGTAAGGTCTCGAGGTTGATGGGCACTGAATATCAGTGTCTAAGGCATCAGCACCAACGTCTCCATTTCGATGTCTTAGACCTTCACTGGTTTTGTCTTGCACTTCAATCAGAGACTTATGATCAGCTACAGACTCAATCGCATCTTTCTCCACTATGCCTTTGCACCCTGATGCAAGCTTATCAGGGATGGCACCTCTCAAGGGAGATGAAGAAACTGATTCGACCGGTGAACCTTTCATTTCATGAAACTTGTACTTCACTTTGAGAGATACTTTGGATGAACTTGATGTGGTAGCCACGTTGCCACTTGAAGAATCCTTTCGTAGAGGATCAGTATGATCTGTTACATGTTGTGAAATACTTCTACTCTTCCTGTCGGTTTTTCCATGTCGTTTACTCGTACTACCTTCCTTCCCTTCGGACTTTGACGTCCTGGACCGTTTATTTCTGGATTTTTCGTCGTCATCCATCCCTTTGCTTGACGATGGAGTAGAGTTTGGAGGATCTTTAAGACTATCTCCTTTTCTCTTTTTAGGAGCAATGTTACCACTACTAGACTTGCTTGTGCGCATAGAACCAGCAGCGGGGAAAGCATTCAGTTCTTGTTTCGATCTTTTACCACCCGGCTCATCCTTCAAATTCCCAAAGGAAGCAAATTCTGAGCTTGTCATCGGGTTCTTTCCAGCTGTATCAGCCAATAATCCATTCTCTGAGCTAACATCGAACATCTCATTCCCTTGAACAAGAGAAGTTGCCCTGTCACTATCACCACTTTGCAGTCCCTGTGTCTTGCTTCTCTTCGACATTCTAGGAAACTCATGCTCAGATTCTCTTCTGCCTTTAATGTTTGGGCTCTTAAACTTACCTGATTACACGCCATGTATAGCGATTGTCAACAAGAAAAACAAATATGAACATAACATCGGTATGATACTTCAGAAATATGATTATACCTCCATCAGAAAGAGAATCAGGTTGATTCGATGTTTTCCGCTTATTTGTGTCCACGGGTACATCACTAGACTTGGTTTGTTGTGCTTTCGTCAGTGGGTTGTCCTTGGATTTCGCTGAAGTTCTAACTTTGGCTGACTGTTGTTTCTTCTTCAATGAGCCTGAAGACCCATTTGAATAATCCTGGAAAGATGATTTGGATGCTTTCTTCAGTTTCCCATCATGAGAAACAACGGGATGTAATGGAATTGTGCCAGTCGCCAATTTATCAAGCGGAACATCAAGACTGGTCGGGATCTCGGGAAGCAAGTTGTAACGTGCTCTAACAATTTTAATGCCTTCTTCCTCGCTAATGCCGCAATGGTTCAAATTAGGCCTAGTGACATGGTTAAAATCTATCAGAAGGAAAGAAGTACATCGCATAACGTCATTCTACTGATATTTTTGTCAGTCTAGAATAAAATCAAAATTTTAAAACGAGCAAGTGCACATCACATTAGGAATAAGACATATATATAATACATAAATTGAACTTACAGCCAAGTTTGCAGGTTGCATCGCCATTTATCAGGAAGCTCGTCTTCTTTGGAGCCAGGCGGAAGAAGCCGCCAGTTTTTACAGTCGTCACATTGAACCCATACATCTGAGTCAGCTCCACCAAAAGCTTGGTCAGATAGAGGTTGAGTGATCTCTGGCACAAAAGCATTGTGAGAGGCCTCCATGATCGGTGTCCCAGAAATACTTTTCCTGCGCGATTTGCTGGAATTTTTCACCTCAGAAGTTACATCCCCTCGAGCTTGCACCGATCTTGTCTTCTCCCTTGAAGTATAATCATTAGCTAATGTAGCCTTCTCAATTACCTCAGAGGTCTTCAACCTCTCTTTAGAAAGCATAGCTGGGGAGTTCATCGCTTCATCTTCATGATCACTCAGATTCCCAAAGAAATCTGAATATTTATCCTTCAGTTTCTTCTTGTCCTTCTCCGAAGACATATTTCCCTCTTCATTTTTCAATGTGGAGCATTTGGTATCAAAATTCTTCCTGTCAATAGGCGTCTGAGCCCCATTTTTAGCACTTTCTACCGCTTCTTTTCCAGCTGCAGAACCGCGAACTCGGCTTTTCTTTGTTTTCTTCTTTCCCACAGATGACGAAATTTCTTTTCCACTAACCATCGCATCGCCATATTTAGAAGATTGGTGAGGTGCCTGCTTCCCAAGATCTTTCGATTTGATTGAATTGTCCAAGTGAGTTATTATTTCATTGGTGTCTATTAATTTTCCTTCTTTGGCGACCCCGTTTGACTTCTTAGTCGAAGTTTTTGCTGCATCAGGATAGACATCTTCCTTCTTGTTATCATATGAATCAGATAGAAGGGGAAGTTTCAAAGCATTAGAAATTAGCTCATCACAAGACACGACATCAACATCGGAGTCCTTCAACGGAAAGTCAAAACCAACTTGTCTGTCAATGCTCTCTCCCTTACCTTGCAGATGTAAGCTTTCCTTCTCTACTGAAGCCATGGTGTTCCCCCCTGATAGTGATCCGCTATCTCTAACAGGGCAAAAAGAACGTTGATTGACCTTTGACGAAGGTCTTACAGGAGTCTCCGACAGATATTTTGGTTTTTCACTTAGTTGTAGTAGGTCGTCCATCAGAGGAGACAAAACGCAACCTCCGAACAGTGGAAAGGATGTCATCATCTACCCAACACAGGAACGAGAGGAAATATAGTAAGGACAAAGCATTTTAAATCACAGCAATAGATGAAGAATACGAAAGGCGAATAGAACATACTTCGAGTATTTGAGTGGGAGACTCAGAAGAGTTACATGCTTGACTACGAGATAACCCTTGACTCTCGTTCAGGCTGTCATCAAAGGATGACGAAGGAGAGTCATCGAGCCCAAGACCACTGTAGATTGAAGTGCTTTTCTTCGCCAACAAATTATCTGATCCTACTTTAATCCGAACTTTCAGTGTCCTCTGGTCGCGATTCTCGGACTTGGGAGCAGACTCCTCCTGAACTTGTTGTGCCCTTGGAATTTGTACACGTCGCTCATTTTGAGAAAGGGGGTTGCCTGTAGTTAATGAAGCAGGAACCACAGAAGCAGATCCGGGTTTCGCAAAATGAGAAACGTTGGCTGCAGCTAGAGAATTCGGAACATGGCCCTGAAAAAATGTTGCTCTGACAAATGAGGAGTCTAGTAGAAGATCTTATTGTTTGCTTTTCATATAAGCACCACATGTCATCAATACGCTTCACACCAAAAAGAAAGAGTTGATATAGGTCACATATCAAAAAGTTGTCATAACAATGACGAATACCTCAGCAGGCAAAGTACTTGGGGGTTGGGGAGTATGACGGTTTTGAATCCTTGGAGGACTTTTGGGTTGAGACCGCACAGGTGATCGGCGATAAGCAGGCAAAAATGTACCATACTCACCATTTTTTGGCCCTGTGTTATAGAAAAGATCACAGAATCGCAATGTAAGGACAACAAACAGCAAACGGTCCTCCAAAATAAGATATATTTGCAACAAGTGGACTTACCCAAACTATCAGCTGAAACCAGACCTTCAAAATCTTTCTGAAAATGGCCAAGAACGTTCTGCAGTTTCTCGCCCTAGAAATAATGCTTACAATGGGTCATTCATAATAGTATACATATCATACATGAAAAACATCAGATAGGAAGAACATTTTACTCTACTAAAGTAGACATGCAGCGTTCAAGGAGAAGAACAACAATGCTAAATAGTAGAAACCATTTGCAATTGATATTATGCATAGACCGACTTATAGAGCATTAGAGCTTCAACCTCCCAGTTCATGGCACCCTAACCCACAAAAGCTGCCACGTCCAGGCATTGTACATTCAATGCTAAAAAAAGACGAAGATTAACTTTTAAAATGGCCTTTACTATATGGTCAATCAGATTTGGTGCTTTTATTTACTGTTTTCATTCCACAAATTTATTTCAATGCTCTGAAATATATACTAGGGAATATCATATACTTAATAGAGGCATACAGCACCCGAAACTCATATCTCTATCCAACCAAAATGATACTTTTAATCAAGAATCCTGTAAGCAACCCAAGTCTTTTCCAACAACATACTCTCGATCCTAAAGTGAGCCATCCAACAAATTCCATCATTGTCCACAAACGTAGCGAATTTCAACCACTCCAGTAGAGCTAAAACCATACACAAAGACTAAACATAACCTTCAACTACGCAGTTACCAACCATCACAGCTCACAAACACACAAGGTCAAGTTCAAAGCACCTTATTCACCCACAACACCAAACACAATCAAAACTCTGCCACCATAAAACATTAACTAATACACAGAAAACCACAAAAGGCCCAAAAATTCAGTCCACAATCACACTCATGATCTAAGCCAACACCCTCATCCAGCCTAAAACAAACCAGATAGCAATAAATCAGCTCAAACACTAAACCCGAATTCATCAGTTTTAGCTTCTTAAAGCACAATTTTTGACTAAACAGTGACAAAACACACAGAAAACCTCAACAGGCCCGAAAATTGAGCCCTGAATCACACTAATGATCTAAGCCAACACCATCAACCAGCCTAAAACAAACCAGATTGCAACAAAACAGCTCAAACACTAAACCCAAATTCAACAGTTTTAGCTTCTTAAAACACGATTTTCAACTAAAGAGCACAAACACACACAAAACCCAAAAATTTAGCCCTAAAACACACACATGATCTTAGGCAACACCATCAACTAGCCTAAAACAGACCAGATTGCAACTAATCAGCTCAAACACCAAACCCAACTTCCACAGTTTTAGCTTCTGAAAACACGATTTTCGACAAAAGAGTCGCAAAACCTCGAAAATTCAGCCCTAAAACACACATAATCAAAGGCAAACACCATCAACCAGCCTAAAACCACCTGCCTAAAACAAACAGAATTCAACAAATCAGCTCAAACACTACACCCAAATTCAACAATTCTAGCTTCTTAAAACACGATTTTCGACTAAAACACACACAAAACCTCGAAAGGCGCGACAATTCAGCCCTAAATCACTCACAATCTAGGGCAAACACCATCAACCACCCCTAAAACACCTGCCTAAAACAAACAGAATTCAACAAATCAGCTCAAACACTACACCCAAATTCAACAATTCTAGCTTCTTAAA
>JAUEKU010182290.1:0-10260 GCA_032274805.1 Gypsophila paniculata | reverse complement strand
ATACTCGATCTAAATATCACTTTTAACATGAAATGATAGTGTTCGAGTCGTAAATTATTAAGAAACTTTATTTAGGATTTTTTAATTGTTTAATGGCTAATTTAGGGAGTTAATGTGTAATTTGGGTATATTTATAGGTAGATAAATAAGTTAATAAGTTATTAGTTGGACTCCTGACTAAATTAGTAGGTTAAATGACTAAGTTAGTAGGTTAAATAAATTATCAAGTTAATGGTAGTTATTAATATGATACGAAAGCGGAAGCAAACAATTAAAGTGGAATGTCAAGAGAGAAAATGTGACCTAGAGATCACGATTCTTGTATTTGCTCGAATAAGACCTATTACTCAAACAATGGGTATTTGAGCTAAGACTATTAATTCTCGAGAGTCTCGACCTAGGGATCACGGTTCATTAATTCTCGAGCTAAGACCTATGAATCACGGTTCATTGTGACTATTTCTAAATGACCAAAAAAGTAATCGGATATTACTCACTAACGTATTTAAGTGGCCACTTAGTCACATCTTATTCAATAATGATCATAGTAACTACTCGTATTTAAGTAGTCACAAGCGACTGTGGTATCGTACGACAGTTTACGCATTTGTGGGGAGGACAATAGGTCAAGAAAAGTAGTCATCAGCCGACACTTCTTCATCACAACTTGTGAGAGTAAACTACATATTAAGGACCTAAACTATGACTAAAAAATACTTTCAGGACCTAAATTATCTTTTCAAAGTTTTGCAAAAGAGAGAAATTAAATTGATACTCCAGTGGGCATTGTGTCTACTTTTCAAAGTTTTGCAAAAGAGAGAAATTAATATCAGCTAATACAGAGAGTTGTTTGATGCCTAATTACAACGCACTCTTGTTGTTTTATAGAAGCACATAGTAATTCTTGCGTGGACGGTCATACACACTCTCATTGCATTATGATTAAAAAGTGATCATTTTATTACTTATTCATTGTCATTATTTTTAAACGTCTAAAAAGTAGTTACTCCCTCCGATTTCGTCATTTGTTTACATTCTTTTCAGGAATGAGCGTTAATGAAACGTTTTCTTCGAACACTAATATAATACTCGTAGAAAGCTAGTCATATTATGATCACAACAAGTATTTAAGCGGTCAGCTTTAGTCACAGGAGACAATCATACTGTGCAGTCGACGGTCTACGGATTTGTGAGGACAATAGCAGCTCAAGAAAAGTCGTCATAAACCGACACATTATCTTCACAACTTGACTTCAATGGAAAAGGACGGCCTTAAGTTTGTTGGTGCACTTTCTAGGCAATTTCGTCTCATCATTTTAGATCATAAATTCTCCGATGAGATCTAATAATATTAGGAGGTGTGAGAATATATAAGACTTCACATGTGAGAATATATAAGACTCCACATGTGAAGTCCCACATCCGATGGTATAATAAAGAGTTGTATTCCTTATACAGATGATGAGCCTTCCATTTATTGTCAATTGATTTTAGGAGGGTTGAGTTCCGTTGGAATTATTATATCAGCCTCTGGAGTTACGGGGTTGGCAGGGGTGCTCATCTGACGATTTTTAACTAAAATTTTTCAGTCGTTTCATCCACGAAAAAAAATCCTCAAAATAACCGTCTAACACTTTCTTATCGATAGACGGATTTTTTGATACATAAAATGTGACACAGTTTGATTGATTGTGATCGTAATTGAATTTTAGTTAATAATGATTACGATCAGCCTAATCTGATCACATTTTATGCATCAATAAATCCGTCTTTTATTTTGTTAGTGATAGACCTCTTTAGTAAGCCGTACTCAACGAGACCTAATAATAATATCGGGATGTCAATTACAATCGAACACAAGACCAGCGGACACAAATGAATGGATAAAAAAGTGACGACAAATGAAAAGTAATTTCAAGATGACATAAAAATAAAGAATAATTCAATCAAAATCATTACGGAATAAAATTAATAAGTCTCATGACCTTGACGCTGATCTGCATGAAGTAACTGATCGACTTGATCAAAATGTTTTAGGCCGCATTTTAGCGATTGTTTATCGCGACTATGTTTAAATCGTTAAGTGTCATTATATTCTACTAAATAATGACTATAATAAGTAGAAAAAGTGTAAAAAAATATCGTTTAATATTTTTTATTGATAGACGGCTTTTCAGATAGATCATATTTATTAATTGTAATCATAACTGAGTACAATGGAATCGTTATTGAGATATATAAAAGTAGATACATTTTAATTAATAATAGTATGATCAGTCTAAATATGGTCACATTTTTTTTATCAGAAATATGGTCACATTTTATGCATGAGTAAACTCGTCTTTCACTTTGTTAGTAATATACCGTCTTTTATAAAATTTAAAATAGTGGTTTTTTGATATGGTACGTAGTACGGCCAGGGGTGGAGCCAGGGGGCTAACAGCGGCTGCCCTCCTAAATTTTGACAAAAATTCGATTTTTAATTAAAATTTTCGTAAATTTTTTAATTTACTTTATTTTATAAAGGTCTCGCCCCCCCTAAAATTTTTCGGCCCCTAAAGTAAAATTATGGCTCCGCCACAATGTTACCTTCTATGAGAATAGTAAATGAATCACTATCTTGGAATTGGAATTAACGTTACATTAGTATTGTGACGAATACGACTAATAGCTAAAGGTACCAGAACTATTTGTGGGTGGGGGAGGGGTTAAAAGAGCCATAAATTAAAGATCAAATCACACTAGACTAAATTAGACCGAGTTAAAAGTGATGATAAATTTGATCGATTGAAAACTGATTTAGGTAAGTATATTCAATATATAAGGGTGAGTCTAATGCCACGGTGGATAAAGCTTGAGGCATGAGAATTCACTCTTCACATATGGACAAGAGCCCATCACGCTAAAGTAAAGTTTTTTTTTTTGTGAGTGGATCGAAATTACTCATGATATAAGTACTCAAAAATGAACTTTTCATTGATGAACTTTAAATGTCGGAGTTTAGGCAGTAAATGATGTAATTGCTACTAATGAGGTTTTCGTCTTGGAAAGAGGCAACTAGTAAGCGCGTGGACGATAGGTCGTAGGTTGAATTGATCAATCTTTGAAAAAAGAAGGAACAAGTTCATCACAATCTATTGCATTGTTGTATAACTTTTCGAAGTGATCTAAAGAACATTTTGACAAACAAAAAAGTATGATAAAAGGAACTGATCATTGTGCAAAGATCATTACTCAAATTTCATTATTATTCCATTAGACAAATATAAAACAATTAGTCTCTCTTAAGACGGGTGATACCCATTTCATGCTTAAAACGGGTCAATTATATACCATATTTACGTACATGGATATTTTTAATTAAAACTACCCACTGCCTATTCCCACCCAAGAAAACCTACCCCCATTTTCCCCCAAAATAATTACCCTTTCTCTTCCAAAAAAAACACCTAGACACAATTGCATCTCCCCCTCCAAAACCTCAAGCTCTGTACTCACACGCAGCCCAAGTACGTTGTCAACCCTCTTTTCTTTAGAAATCCACTGAATGAGACGAAAATGGAATATGTTAGGTTTCCAAAGAATGGGAGGGAGTATATGTTTATTATAACTATTTGTATTTAATAGTTGATGTTGATTAGGTTTTCTCAATTTTCGTTGATATATATTGCAGATAATTGGAACTATGGTATCTAATAAACGAAAAAATACAGCCAAAGTTGCTAATGTGGGGGGATCTGAAGGCGGAGCGTTGGCGATCAAAATCCCTAAAAAGGCTCGAAAAACCAATCGTGCAAAAGCACAAGATAGTGTTGAAGATTTTTATATAAATCTTGATTTTTTTTATTTTTTTTGGTTTTGTGACCTATTTTTGGTCGATTTGTGACCACTTTGTGTGTTGTTTGTGACCATTTTAAAATACGAACATCTTGTTGGGTTTGGCATGGAATTTTAATTTGATTGAACTGAGCTTGTTTTTGTACCTATTTATGGTCTGTTTGTGACCACTTTGTGTGTTGTTTATGTCCATTTTAAGATGTGAACAAGTTATTGTACATATTTATTGTCAATTTGTGACCACTTCAAGTGCTATTGGCTTATGGTATTAATTGTGTTAGATTTGTGACCATTGTAGGTATCAATTGTAACCATATATATTCTAATTGTGTTTGATTTGTGACCACGATAGGTATTCACATACTTTTAATCAATTTGTAACCACTGTATCTGCTCTTTGTTTATGGTAATAATTGTGTTAGATTTGTGACCACGTTTGGAATTAATTGTAACCACTTAGAGTCCGAGTAGTACAAGTGAAGTGTTAATTCTTACCATGTAACTGTTTGTTGTACCTATTTTATTCTATATTATTAATATCTTTATTGGTTTGCAGTGGTTTCTAAAGGCTTATAATTGGTAACAGAAAGACAATATAGTGTGTACAAAATGGTTTCTGACAAATTTGGTTGCTACTTCAATTGTAAACATTTATTTTCGAATTGTTACCATCATAGTGACCATTTGTAGCAAGTTATCTTCGACTTCTAGTAGCCGTATGTTTGTAGTTTAAATTAATAATTGCGTGAGCAGGTGAATAGATAGAGACAAACGAAAATGGTCAGAGTACAACTGAGATTGGTGAGCCATCTAACAGTGCCGCAGAACGAAAATCGATCCCTAAGACTAGGTACATATTGTTACATGTTTGTATTTTGTTTAGTTTAATGTTGTGAATTGGTTGAAGCAGTGTCAAAATGGTTTGTAAATGGTAACATAAAAGGTATACAATGTGTACATTAATTTAATCTATTACTGGTTTGAAGTAGTCACAAAAAGGCTTTTAAACGGTTACAAAAATGCTACATAGTACGTACAATATGTTATACACCTATTTAGTATCTGATTTATTTTTGACTTTCAAGTAGACTCAAAAGGGTACTAAATGGTAACAAAGAGGCTATACAGTGTGTACAATATTATTTGTGACAAATCTGATTGATACTTTTATGTTTCTATGTAATATATTGTTGGTTTGGAGAATTGTCAAAATGTTTTGTAAATGGTAACAAAAAGGGTATACAGTGTGTACATTTAATCTATTAGTGGTTTGAAGTAGTAACAAAAAGGCTTACTAATGGTTACAAAAATGCTACATAGTGCGTACAAAAATGTTACATAGTGCGTACATAGTGCGTACAATATGTTATTGGTTTGGAGTATTGTCAAAATGGTTTTTAAATGGTAACAAAAAGGGTATACAGTGTGTACATTTAATCTATTATTGGTTTGTAGTCTTATCAAAAGTCTTATTAATTTCACAACAACGCTACATAGTGTGTACATTTAATCGTTGTATCATTTTGTTGTGGACAATATCGTAACTGTTTTTCGTCATTGTAGCCGGGGTTGATTAGATTGATGATGACTAAGCGGGATTTGGAGTTGGTGATAAAAAGGCACCACGAGAGGCGGAAGGAGTTGCATAACCTTGATGTGACAGCGTATACCAACCACGAGGAAGGAGATGCCACTGTAGAACGTGAAGATCCGACACAAGCAGCTGTGTCCTCATTTTCTCAAGATCTGAATGACCCGAACTATGTTATAGCATTCCATGAACTTGGAAGAAAACTCGACTTGATGGTGGCAGAGAGAGTTGATGATAGTCCGTCGTTTGATCTCAGGCTTGATGACAACGTTGGCCCTTCGCGCCATGTTGAGTCACAACAAGCTACATTGCCCCCTACCTAGGCAACATGTGAAGATTGTACAACAATTCGTACGGAGGTCAGCTTGAATTGTAGGTGCAGCCGAGAAGACGAAGAAGTGAATTAGTTGATTTAATCTGTTGAACAATTTCTACTTCCTAAGAACATGTATAGATTAACGTATATGTTGTTTTTGACTTTTGAAGTTTCATTTGCGAGTAAGTCGAGAACATATTGGATTATGTTTGCTATTTACATATTGGTTCCACATTTTTGTCTTTCGGTGGTAACAGAAAGTATCAAACGTGGTAACAAAAAGGGATGTTCATGGTTACGTTTATTATTTGTTATCACAACTTTGAAACGGGGTTTACAATATTACATTGGTAACATAAATGGTCGATCGTGACGACATAGCATGTTGAACATGTTAACAAGAAGAAAATAGTTACTTACATAAAGTCTAATTAGTATTGTATTTACAATCGTCGACTTTATAATATTTAAATGGTATCGGAATGAGTCGTACGTGGTAAAAACAACTAGCACACGTAGTAACAAAAAAGTAAAAATAGTGGACCTTATATATTTATGTTTAGTAATAGTCGACGTAAAAATTTTAGTCTTACAGTGGTAACAGAAAGTATCAAACGTGGTAACAAAAAGGATGTCCATGGTTACGTTTATTATTTGTTATCACAACTTTGTATCGTTTTCAATATTACAATGGTAACTTAGATGGTCGATCGTGACGACAAAACATCTTGTACATGGTAACAAGAAGAACGTAGTTACTTACAAAAAGTCTAATTAGTATTGAATTACAGTCGTCGACTTTATAATATTTAAATGGTATCAGATGAATCGTACATGGTAACAACAATGAGCCCACGTGGTAACAAAAAAGTAACAATAGTCGACGGAAAAAATTTCGTCTTACAATGGTAACAGAAAGTATCAAACGTGGTAACAAAAAGGGATGTTCATGGATACAGAAATGTAAAATAGTTATACCGAAACACGCAAAAATACTATGTTATATCTAAAGCAACCGTGGGATGAGGGTGTAGGACGGGACTTGAGTTTCCGTTTGTTTAGCTCCTTTAGCCTTGTTTTTCGTTAAGCCACTTTTTATTCCATACAGTCGTTGAAACCACATATTATTTTCCAAGCTATATTGTCGAACCATTGCTCCCCAGGTATCTTCGAACTCTGCTTCGCTATAAACAACCACTAAGACACTTGTTGAATGTTTGCTGGAATGTTCGATCATGCTTAAGTGAGCCGAAATGCGTTATAGCATTCTGATGTATGGCATAATCTGTGCTTCGATCCAGCGAAGACTTGCATACATGAGACCGCATTAGTATAATAGTAATCACATAGTAGCAAATAGTACCTTGTCTAATAATCAAATAATGTAACCTTTTTATTCAGAACGTCTTAAAGTGGAGGGTTTGACATGGTAACATAAACACGCCTACATGGTAAAAAAAAAGTACATCTGCATGGTTACAAATCAAGTACTTCGATAACATCTACACATGATGAATCTGAATTTAACTTGGTAACAATAACGTACTAACATGGTATCAGAGAGATATTCAGACGTTGACAAATTAGATTTGTAAAGATGTGCGTAAAAACTTTATGAAATGTTGGGTTTGACATGGTAACATAACACGCTTAGATGGTAACAAAATTATATCTGTATGGTCACAAATCAAGTACTTCGTTACATTACCTCCTTGATTGCGTTGGACATCGCTAAATCTTGATCAGCGAATATAGAGACCGGTTTTACACCTTCCCCCATGGACTCTTTGAACACCTTAAATAGCCACTCAAATGATTTAGTTTTCTCATCGGACATGAAGGCACATCCGAACATTAATAATGTTTTTTACAGCAAACATAGACTTGATAGTATTACAAGCATAACAAAAAGTGTTGTACGTGGTAACAAAAAGGGTCGTAAGTGGTAACAAAAAGTGACTACAGAAATTCTAAATATTGAACCCTAAAAAGGTGGTCATTTTTATAGTATTTCAATGGAAATAATAAGCGTCTAACGTGGTAACATTTGCGGAAACAAAAAGATCCAGAAAACTAATCACCAATTATATTACTAGTAGATGCAAAGGCATCATTTATAGGATGATCATGGGTTACATGGTATTTCAATGGAAACAATAAGCGTCTAACGTAGTAACAAAATAACTGGTTTGTGGAAACAAAAAGATCCCAGAATACTAATAATCAATTATATTTCTAGTAGATGGAAAGGCATCACTTATATGATGATCATGGGTTACATGGTATCAACCCAACAACCCTAGCAACTAACAAAAACGTGTGAACACAACGTTATCAACACGAGTATCATCACATACCGTCATGTAGCGTACAAGTTGTTCCATCTTCTAAAAAAACACGTAGGACTTCATCTTCTTCATTGACTTCTTGATCACAATTTCCGTTTTGTACAGATGAATCTATCCCAAAATTGTCGTTAATTGCAATTGGAGAAGCTTCCAAATTGATGTTTTCATTGTCCATCTAGGAACGAAAAATAACTCGTTGATGATAATTGAAGATGTAGTTGTGTTGTTTAATGGAGATTTAGAAGATGAACGTGGTGATAATTGAAGATGTAGTTGTGTTGTTTAATGGAGATTTGGAAGTTGAATGTAAAATTTTGGAGGAATTGTACGTGGGAATGAGCAAGTGATTATTAGGGTTAACTAGTTTAATGTAACTGCCGTTTAATTGCACAACTAATAATTAGGATTTCATAAACGGGTCTATTATATATTGTATTTGGGTCCGTTTCACAGATTTTATCAAACGGGTTGTTTGCATCCGTCTTAAATGAGACTAGGGGAATATAAAATGGCCAGATAGGGTGAATATATGCATTTTTTCCAAATTTAAAGAATATATGATTTTTCATGTAATCACTTTGAACAAATTCTTAAAAATTAATCGACTTTTCATATTCCGAAGCAAGGTGTCATTCTAACTCTTTGTACCAATGCTAGATAGTTGATACTAAGACGCGGGTATAAATGTACGACACCTCGATATTTAATTCTATGCTAGAAACACGAGGATTTTAAACACGTGCTAGATGCCTCACCTGATCCGCATGACTCATCTGTCTAAACATAAAATAAGCTTTTCGGAGTTATATAGAATGAATGCTATGTAGAGGTATCCAACACATACAAACAAGATGTGTTTAGCAACAAATAAAATTATGACTGAGTTTCCTAAACAACACACCATAGATGTAATGCAGCAAATTCAAACACCTAAAATCAGTGATTATTAGTAGTGTATTAGAGAGTAACTAGACATCATATTGACACTTCTAGTAAATCAAGTCTTAAAGCATCTAAACAGTTCATTTGGCAACCGACGTAGAATCACTGTCAGTAATGCTGCCCAGCCAAGCAGGTGGAAGCATCCCGGTCTGCTCGTGTACTGTCTTCATAAGCGGTGGCAGCATGGTGTACACCTCAGCAATGTCCCTCATCGACCCACCAGACGCGCTCCCCCCTTCCACACCTGGCCCACCAGAACCCGACGACCAGATACTGATTTTCGGCTGCAGGCCTTGAACAGCAGTAGCATTGATCCTGGCCATCTCTTGGTAGACTCCAGAGTTGATCATCATGTAGTCTCTTAGTGCAGCGTAGTTCCCGTCAAGGGCCTTAAGGAGGGTGTTTAGGTAGAACCCTTGTGCCTGAGCCATGGCCACGATACCCTCGGCTTCCTTCTTCTTGGCGTAGACATCAGCATCGGCTGCTTGCTGGCGTGCGTAGAAAGACGCTTCTGCCTCTGCCTTTGTCGCCTCTGCTTGCTGTTGCTTCTCATACAGATGGGCATCTGCTTCCTTTTGGTTGTTGTACAGATTCCTGTTGGCTTCTTGCACCTGTCAAAAGTCATCCACCAATGTTTAGTCGCTTTCATAGTCTCACATCAGAAAACGACATTTCGCTGAGTCCTCCATAGCGAGCTTATAGACAGAGGGCATCCCGATGTGGGACAATGCCCCACACACACGAGAACAGACCCCAACAACATCGTTTCAGAGTAAATTATGCTCGTAGTTACAATTCTAACCAATGTCTAGTCGAGCAAACTATTTACCAATGTGGGACAATGCCCCGCACACACACACACACACGAGAACAGACCTCAACGACATTATTTCATCATAAATTATGCTTCTCATTACAACGTTAACCAATGTTAAGTTGCTTTCACATCAGAAAATGACATCAATTCAGAGGAAATTATGCATGTCATTAAAACTTTCTAAAGTTGGTATCAATTCTTTTGGACTTTTCAAGAGATGAAATAACAAGGAAACTAAATACAAACCATAAATTGCAAAGAGATGAAACAGAATACATGGAATCACATGCTGCATAGAAATTCATCAATCATCAATTTAGGAAACAGTCCATTATGGTACACACTACAGTTCATCATTATATATGCTTAAATTGTCCTCTCTACATTAATGTTTGCTTTGCAAATTTAA
>JAUEKU010182279.1:0-10260 GCA_032274805.1 Gypsophila paniculata | reverse complement strand
CTATATTACTACAACACTTCATATGAGCTTGTGTACGACACTTGGATATTGGTATGACACTAATACACATCATTTTAATAATATAAATTGCAGATAATATCTTAAAAATAAATAATATTTTAGCAATTTCTTAAAAATAAGTAATATTTTAGCAATTTCGGAGAATCTATTCTAATAAATTATTTATTTTTAAGATATTATCTAGCGGCCCGTGTAACGAATGAGCATTAAATCTACGAAGATTTGGTGTAATTTTATTTTGATGCCCTGAGGTTTGGTTAATTTCACTTTGGTGTCCCGAGGTTTGGATTGTTCCTACTTTAGTGACCCGTAGTGTTAACTAACCAAAATTTCATCTTAATATTGCAAATTTCCGTAATAGGTATGTTAAAGGTTGTTTAATCGTGTTATGACATTATGAAACCGTCATTTTTTACGTAAAGTTTGAGCATAATTACATATTGGGTCACCAAAATGAGAAAAACTCAAAATTTGGGGTACGAAAGTGGGAATAACCCAAACCTCAGGGCAGCAAAGTGTAATTAACCAAACTTCAGGGCACCAAAGTGGAATTAGGCGAAAACTCGGGGCACCAAAATGGAAATTTTCCTTAAATCTAGTAATAAATTTAAAAGAAACAAACACCCATATATTTGTTAGTTTTGTGTTGTAATTAAAACTATGAAAAAAAGGGCAATCTAACGTAACAGTGTTTGTGTAGTATTTTATTATCTCAATTGATGCTTTCCTATCATTATTTAATAAGACCTAGAAATACTTGAAGACTCTTAAGGTCGCAAAAAAAAAACTCAGCTTTAATAATATAGATAGATAGATTAACTTACAATTTTTCCTTTGTAACGAAGACAAAGAAATGAACAAGATCGTCGGGGATGCTATATGACGGGAAGTCAACTTTTTTCTCGTTAAATGGCAACCCGATGATATTGCCCATAACCTGCTTCAGTTTCTGAACATCATCTTTCTTTGTTGCGGACGGGTCGAAAGAAGGTAGTAGGCGTCCCCGTCCGAACCTATCTACATAAACCGAGTCGCGCAATTTTCCAGCAGCCATATTGGAAGATTGGTACAGTATTCTTAAGCCTCGAATCACATCACTATCAAAAAAAAAATCAATGAAAAACGTAAATATGGAAAAAATAAATTAACATGTTTTACACGCAGAAAACTAAAGGTGTGTCCTAAACAATACAGGTTACGAGGATGGAACATCACTTTATCATAGATGCATTCCTAAAAAAATAATTTTGACCGTACAATAAAATGCCCCAACCTTTCAAAATCTCACTAAATCGAATCACCCACCGTTGCGAAAGACCTTAGTTTAAGAAGGCGTGAGGCGCAAAGCGCAAAGCGAAAGCGCACACTTTTTAGACACGAGGCGCACATTTAAGTTAATACCTTTAACTTAGTTTTGCACTTTATGCAATACTTTCACTTAACAAATGCACACGATAATTGCAAAATAACTTAGCTTATCAAATATTTTTGCCACTTATCATCAACAGACACATCGAACATTAAGTAAATGTCATACAAAAACACATAAAACATGGTTTAAGTTAAGTAAATATCATACAAAAACACATAAAACATGGTTTTAGTTAAGTAAATATCATAAAAAAACACATTAAGATATATATGGGAAGGTATGTGGCTTGTATTTTGACTTTTAATTAAGAAAAAAGTGAAGTTTGAGTTTCGATGCAAGAAAGCGCGCCTCATCATCGCCTAGCGCCTCAGGCTGAGGCGTGCGCCTCGGGTCGCTTTTTGGTAGGCAGTGCGCCTCAGTGCCAAAAAGCGATGGAGGCATCTAAGTAGACTTTTAGGACACACACTGATAATAGTAAGTAGACTTTTAGGACTCCACTAATCAACCTTACGATAGGAAATCAAGCCTAGTCTAAGTCTGCGCAAACTCTCACGATAACCTACCTGATTCAACTACTAATGGACATCACGGCCATTAGCCCCATAAACTAATCCCAGCCGACATCAAGCGAACTAGAGATTAGAGACATTCCAAGTCTACTGCTCTTAGCCTACATCGAGAAGCTAAGAGGACCCAAAAGTGGCAATGGAGTATCAATCCGTTAAAACGACTATACAAGCAAACATCATAATATCCATAAACATAACAATGATGCCCGACACACCATCATCTAGTGATGCATCTAACAAGGCGAATATATACAAATAAAATGAATGACTGAAATAGAATATTAGTATTCGTATAACGATAATCAAATATAGGTATATAAATCCATGTGCTCGTTAATATGCAACAATGGCATTACATTTCATTGGTCATCCAATATTATAGCAAATAAAGGACACAACATAAATCAAAGTACTTCAACAACAAATATAAGAATCAGCAAGTTCATTCTGACTTAGAAAGTATATATAATTCACGTTCACGAATTTATATTAAATAAAATAATTAAACTAAATATGTGAAGTTTTTGTCACAACTTATATAAGAGCACAATAAGTCGAATATGATTAGATTAAAGAGTAAATACAATGTCGGGACAAAATAAGTTAAAACAATTAAATTGGTGATGGGTAAGAGTACGGTGGAAACTTTACAAACATGTCATATTCTAGGTTAAATAAAATAAGATCCGACTGTTAGATTTTAATGACTCGGGTACGGTTGGAAAGGTGGCAATGCAGGCTTTCCAGAACACAAAACAAATCAGCGATCGGTTAACGGGAGCTGTGTTAAAAGCTCATGTGAAGCAGGTCCCTTACAACAGAATTCTGACGTCATCGGGAGATGCAAATGAAGTGTAAAACTCACAAAAATGGTCACATATCAAAGCTATATAATCACTAACATAATGGCATCATATATTACAGTGATATGAAACAAAATGAGTGCAATAGTAGACTCAAAACAATACAAAACGCAGCTGCCAAAGTATAAAACGCAGCAGCCTTTTTCCGGGAAATACAGCAGACCATGCCCTCTTAATGGGCTCATAAAATAAGATCCGACCGCTGGATTTTGTTGGTTAAGGTACGGTTGAAAAGATGGCGATGAAGGCTTTCCGAAACACCAAAAAAACCAACGATCGGATCATGGAAACTATATTAACAATGTCATTGAAATAGACTGGTTGCAGCATAATTCTGACGAACTTCAGCGGTGTAAATAACATGTAAAACTCACGAACATGGTCACGTATCAGAACAATGAAATTACTAGTATACCGGCATCATATAGGACGGTAATATGAATCAAAATGCATGCACAAACGCTACATAAGAGTGGTGGAAAACATAGTGTAATGATGCTAAACATGGCTGGTATGAAGGGCTTAAAAACATAATAACAAGTCACATACAAGGACCATAAACACAATAGCATAGCAGCAACATATAGGACGCTGAAGCACTTATTGTAAAGGTATAAATGCATAAAACGCTGCTGCAAAACGCATCAGAAAACGGGGGCATAAAACAGGGGCGGAAAGCGAGAAATTCGATTTAGGGAGGGGTTTTGACGCAGGTTTTGCACATCAAGACGGACTCGAAATCCTTTGAATCTTACCAAGGGTGAAGTCTATATTATAAGGATCACAATGCAAAACACATTAGGTTCTAAGGTAGTCTAACGGAATCATACACTGATGGCGAAAAGGCACCGTAACAACGTCAGAAATCATGTCGTAAACATTGAAACCAAAGCTATCTATACGCGTGATACGTTGATGCATAATGAAATTATTATTATTTAATTAGCACATGATTCTATTTATTTAATATACACGATGGTTCTGACATATTTATTTAACGTAATTGACTCTAAATACCAAGATGTTATTCATGCCCTAATGTAATACCGAGAAAGTCCATCATTATTACCTGATAATAAGAATGGGGCGAAATGGAGACTAGGGCACAAATGGTGGAATCAAGAACGTGCGAGAGACAACATAAAACTTGTACCATTATGACGAGCGAGACACGAGTAGTAAATCTCGTGAAGGATGGAACTTAGAAGTAGAAACGATAGATAAAATATGACAAATTTATAAAAGAAGTGAAAGTGGATTTTTTAGAGGCATGAGATGCGAAATGAAGAAACGTAGTATCAAAATGCATAATAAATTATTCGAACTTACAAATAAAAAAACAATTCGGGAAGATATTAAAATAGATTATTTAAATTTAAAATATTAATTATTAATTTAACAAAAACACGATGTGTTACGATCTCCTCTACTTTTAAAAAGTTTCGTCCCCGAAACTGGAAAGAAAGAAAAAGTACAAACGAAGGACAGTAAGCTATTTTTGAAAAACAAACATATGAAATAACAGCTTTTATTCTTCAACAGTCTAAAGGCGTTATTTAAAAATGAAAGAAACTACTAGTAAGATGGAATGCTAATAACAAACAAAAAGAAACAACTAAGGAAAAAGCATATGAAACAAACCAAAGAACCAAACACATACAGACTAGCAAAATTCCTTAAGTTACTACCCATCTTCACTCTCGTATAATTCAATTAAGTTTAATAATTCTAATTCATTTGTTTGCGTCGGGAGCAATCAAGCTCTGCGAATCAACCTACTGAGTGCGCGCTTTTTTAAACTAAGCGAAAGACTACTTACTATTACCAGTGTGTGTCCTAAAAGTCTAAAATTATAAAATGGGCAAATAAACATACCCAAATATCTGTGTGAACGTGTTTTGAATGAATTTCCACCACCTCTTCTTGTTGTCTGGTGCTTCAGGGTTCATTTTATCTCTGAACTCAGCCATCTTCTCTCTGAAGAAACTAAACAACGGCTTTGCTTCTTCACAAATACAGTATTCTTCATCTATCGGCCAGTCTACTTTCAGAATATGAGGGTTGTAGGTCTCTCCATCTCTACATTCTTGTAAGTTTTCCAAGCCTTGATACTCATTCAACTTAATCATGAGCTTTCGCCTGTTTCTGACTTCTACCTCAAATACAAGGTCAGGAATCAAATTCTTAATGACTTGAAAGTCAAAAGAGCAACTCCTCTGCTGTAAACATGTAAATATCGAACTATAAATATACATTTCTGGGTTTCTTTTTCTAAAACTATAAATATCAAACGGTAAATATTTAAATGTACCGTTACGTGTCCTAGGGCAGGTATGTCGACTCCTTGATTGTCTTGGCCTTGTACGCCAATCGCAACATTTTCACCTTCTCCTAGATTGTCTTCGCCTTGTATGTTTTCACCTTCTCCTTGATTGACGACCGGATCAACGTCGACTTGACCTACAATCGGATTATCTGCTTGATTGACAATTGGAACGGGAGGTGGTCCTTCAACAAATGCGGAAAGCTGTTCGATGCTTACTACAACAAAAAAATATGTACTTGATTAGAAACCTTAAAAATAAGGAACTAAACAAGAAATTAACTCATCTGTGTAAGGGCTTGAAAATACAATGAATATATCAACCAAACCAAGTAAAGTTAGAATCATTGCAAATAATGTTTTTCTTAGTTTTCACTTACGATGAGGGTAAATGAGTCTCTCGAGTTCAAGGAGCTGCTCAGGAACTGGGAGATTAGAGTCTATACACTTTGATTTCCCTTCCATAGCCCACTTATATGCTTCAACATACATATTGGATCTGTGATAGTAGCCATGACTACAACAAAAACACTTGAGGAATCAATTAAAAAATAAAATAAAAAATATTAACCAAATTAAATGTAAGGGTTATATTGTAAGAACCTCAAATAAAGACAGGTACTTGTCTCAACTAGGATAGGAATACCTCTTCCCTCATAGAACTCAATCAAACGAACAGCAAGCTCACAAGTATCTATGTACACAAAAAACAACAATTAATTAATAGTGCATTTATAATTTCATATATTAAATAATTTAATAATGGAATGAAACATACAGTTTATGTGGCCTAAATCCCAGAGAGCACGTAATTTACTTTGAATTAATCCTGGATGTTGAATAGCATTAACATTGTGGTTACTCAGATAAGCTAAAGCATCTACGAATTTCCCTTCTGTACAGAGGTCGGAGAAAGGACCCACAAGTTCTTCGGCAGAAAAGGTACTCACAATCCCCTCCCCTAACCCTGTTTCAAATTCATACGGTGCCACAATCGCATTGTTTTCACCTTCTCCTTGATTGACGACCGGATCGACGTCGGCTTCAATGGGTGCTTGAACTACAATCGGATCATGTGCTTGATTGACAATTGGAACTTGAGGTGGTCCTTCACCAATTTCTACACGCTCTTCGATGCTTACTACAACAAAAAAATATGTACTTGATTAGAAAACTTAAAAATAAGGAACTACACAAGAAATTAACTCATCTGTGCAAGGGCTTGAAAATACAATGAAATATCAATTTGGCAACATCAAAAAAGCAATTAAACTGTAACCAAACCAAGTAAAGTTGGAACGATTGCAAATAATGTTTTTCTTAGTTTTCATGTATGAACAACAAGTCAATAAGGTAATTGATGGACAACAAGTCAATAAGGTAATTGATATATAAGGTAATTGATATATAAGTTGACTATTACTTACATTTAGAGTAACTGAGTGTCTCGAGTTCAACGAACTGCTGAAGAACTTGGAGATATGAGTCGTCTATACACTTCGATTTCCCTTCCTTAGCCCACTGATATGCTTTAACATACATATTGGATATGTGACAGTAGCCATAACTACAACAAAAACACTTGAGAAATTAATTAACAAATAAAATAAAAATTATTAACCCAATTAAATGGAAGGGTTATATCGTAAGAACCTCAAAAAAAAAATGGTACTTGTCTCAAGTTCGATAGGAGTATTTATTTCCTCATACAACTCAATCAAACGAACAGCAAGCTCAAAAGTATCTACGTACACAAAAAAAACAACAATTAGTTAAGGGAAAATTAACAACAATAATCCCAAGTTTCACTCATCTTCTAAAAATAATCTCAAGATTAATCCCGCAATAATCTATACTATTAAAACCCCCTTCTCAAAATAGTCTCGGATGACCAGGAACCTGAACATCCGGTTTTTTTTGGTTTTGCAACTACTTTAAGTCCTTTTTTCATTATTTTATACTACTAATTATTATTATTATTATTATTATTATTATTATTAATCCTAGCTTCTCCAAACCACCACCGACTCCAAAACCACCACCTCACACCACCGACTCCAAGTGAAGCTACTTATTATTATGGATTATTGTGAGATTATTGTTATTAATTTTCCCATTAATTAATACTACATTTATAGTTTCATATATTAAATAATTTAATAATGGGATGAAACATACATGGTATGTGGCCTAAAATCCAGAGAGCACATAGTTTCATTTGAATTAATTCTGGATGTTGAATAGCATTAACATTGCGTTCACTCAGAAAAACTAAAGCATCATAAAATCTCTCTCCTCTATAGAGGTCGGCGAAAGAATCCGCAATTTCTTCGGTAGTAAAGGGACTCACAATCCCCTCCCCTAACCCTATTTCAAATTCGTACGGTGCCATTATTATAACATTAGATTTTTACTGTGTATTTTTTTTTTTTATTAAAATGAGAAAGATGGGTATAATTTCCAATTGAAATTGATCTATACATAGATAGATAATCGGGTGAAAGAGCCGTTGATTTGGGAAAAAGTTAGGCCCATAATGGACCGGACCATACCATATGGACCGAGACCACATAGAATTTTGAGGTTTTGGTCTTTGGTCAGGTCGTGTTGTGTCGGACCAAAAATTATTGTAGACAGTCGGATAGAATGTGGTTAATTTTGGATCACTTTATTTGATACAAACACCAATCCGACAATAGCTATGTTCTATCCGATTGTAATATGTATCCGACGAGGCTTATTCGTTATCCTTCATCAAATAGAGTCAGACCCTGTTCTTTTAGACTTATTTTCAATACGTTTCACTCCAGTATCATTAGTTTATTCAGGGCTAGTTCAAATTTGTTCATGAATCAGTTCAGTTCAGTATTATTCAGTTCTACCAGTTTCAGTCTAAATTGTCAACTACTTAGCTGCCCGGTGCTGCTATTGCCATAACAACCGGTACACCATAGGTTGGCCCAACCTAGTCCTCTCGTACTAGGGTTGGCTCCTCGCAGTTCTCCCTTTAACACCAAGGGTAGATAGGAACCGAACTATCTCACGATGTTTTAAACCCAACTCACATACCACCTAAATCGGCGAACAAAATCTACTAGTTTCGGATTGGCTCTATCAAATATATTTATCTCACACTAATTATAATTAACTGAACGACCTTATATATCTCGTTAATTCACCCGTATACAGTATTTCTCCGCTTCATTATTCAAAAGATAGATGAAAAAATGTACTCTTATATTTAAAGATAATACCAATGTACAGTATGTTCATTTTGTTGTATCAATTTATCAAACATATATATAATTAAATAAAGGAAAATTTCCCCAAAATAATCCAAAGTTTCACTCATTCTCCGGAAATAATCCCAAGTTGCCATCTTCCCGTTTTAATCCCAAGTTGGCGATTTTCTTCCCATTTTGCACCCTCGCCAAAAAAAAGTATATCAATAATTTTTTTATAAGTTATCAAATGGATGGTGATAAATACAATTTTTCAAAAATAGTTATAGTGCTAAAAATTTATCAAAAATTTGTATGATATTTTGTTAAAAAAATTTAGTCAAAATACTTTGTTTTTAAGAAAGGGTGCAATTTGGGAAGAAAATTGTCAACTTGGGATTAAAACGAGAAAACGACAACTTGGAATTATTTTCGGAGAATAAGTGAAACTTGGGATTATTTGGGGCAAATTTTCCTTAAATAAATAGCGAGAATATTGGATATGAATCCTAGATAGGTAGGGTATGACTTGATTTGACTTCACATGCAATACCAACTTAAATGATAATTAGGCAACATAAACACAAATGAGCCCCATAATATAATAAGTGAGCGCTTTTTTACGACATCAACAACATAACTATCAAGTTAAGGACGAATTATCAATCAAGAAAACATCGAGTAATAACTTACCACCCATTTTTAGAGTTGAATTACGCTTCACAGAAATTGATAACGATTGCGGAACGAGATTCGAGTTTGTAGAGAGTAATAACCAAATGAATTTGAATTAAAAAAAAATACAATAATTATTTTTGATTATTTGAAGTTGAAGATTTTCTAAAGGGATGTTAACTGTTTTTTTATTTTGATAATTTTTTGGGGTTTTTTTTTTTTTTTTGGGATATGAAGATGAATTTATAAAGAATTTTTTTGGGTATGAGAGTTCTATGAAGCTGAATTTAAGAGTATTTGAATTCTGGTTTGTTTTTTTTTTTTTGAGCGGTAAAGTTAGTTAGTTAGAAGCCGTTGATTCTTCTAGTTTTTGTTCCCATCCCTATCCCAACTATGTACATTTTTATTTTTAAAATCGTTATTTAGCGAATAATCGTGACATCCTATTTTCGTACCCATTTATATAATATTTATACCTTATTTAGCGATACTCACGACATTCTATTTTCGTAGTCATTTTTAATCGTATTTGTACTCATTTTGTTGACGTTGGTATCTACTTTTATTGAGTAACCATTTTACTATCTTTTGTACGTATTTTTTTTATTTTTTTATTCCTCTTAAATACTGAATTGTATTAATGGTCTCACAATAGTTTAGTGTGAGACACTGAGATAGTCCCATAAGAGACTTACTCTACTCTTATATATAAACCTGTCCAATTGAACGGACCAGCCCGCCAAAAAAAGGGACTAGTTTCGGGCTTGGAAATTTATGGCCCGGCTCGCTGGAGCTTGTGTTGACCGGGATCGACCCGGCGAGCCTAGTGACTGCTGGTAAAAAAAGAGTTAGTTTTTTATTTTAATTTTGTTTAATAAAAACTCTATAAATACTGAAACCATTCAATTATAATACTCACATTTTACTTACTCATTATCTCTCTAATATTTTACGAGTAATTTTTTAAAATTTAATAATAAAAAAAAATGGATCAAGGTGCTTCAAGTTCTGAAAATTATCGTAGGCTCCTTCTAAGTAGAAAGTTTTCTTGAGCCAGAGACCAAGGTACTACCGTACTAATACCAGGCCATGACCCGACATTTGGTTAAAGCTCATATATATTAGAGGTTCAAGTTCTACACCTACTACGCCGCTACCTGTAGATACCGAAAAATACCTACGCGGGATTTTTGAAAATCGAGTTAAAAATAGAAAG
>JAUEKU010182258.1:0-10262 GCA_032274805.1 Gypsophila paniculata | reverse complement strand
ATAGCTACTTTAAGGATTAAGGTGACCATTTTTAGAGGTGTTAAAAGTGGTCACCTTAAGCCTTAAGGAGCTACCTTAACCCTTAAATAGATACTTTTTGTCACAAAGAGGCAGTCGTATGCGTACGACGGTCGTACTCAACACTTACACTAAATGTAAAGCTATGACTTAAGCAAATCATACAAAATTAAATTTAAAAAATAAATATGTAACCCGGCAGGCCGGACACCAAAACTAGTGACACAAAGAAATTAACAATCAAGAAATCATTAATAGCAGTTCAACCTCATATCCAAGTTTTTGCATGCATGAATTCAAACAAAGTAGGTGTAACTAACATAACTTAAGTGTTAACTTCAAGAAGACATCATTTCCAGACTCTAGTTTTACAAATTCACTAGATTTTCACTCCAGTAATACCCAGATATATCCTCCTTGAAAACACATTCTTGTTTCCAGCAGATTCAGAAACAACGATGCATACTCTTCAAAATGACTGGTCACTGGTTCCTAATCAGTCGTGTTTCGTTAAACACGATGCCAGGACATGTATCCAAATGCCATCGGAAACAAAAGAGTTACAACATGTACATAAAAGTCATTCCAGCAACTCACAAAGATACCAAGCACATCAATCAAATCCATGTCCAGTAAGGCAGAAACTAATGATTTTGGAGTATTTTCTTTGTAAGGGACTAAATATTATTAATCCCTCCAATTCTAATGAAATTTTTAGCATTTTCTTTTTGGCTAATCCATAAAGACTAGCATATATCCAGATTAGGAGACTAATTTCAATCTAAATGACAAAACTATCCCCACTCCTATCACCCTACTCTCCCTCGCGCCACACTCATAAGTAACCCCCCTTAACCAGACACACATAACGCCATTACAATGCTACCAGTCTACCAACACCATTGACCCACCACACCAAGCACCGCCTATATCTAACCATCACCATAAAACCCCAAATCTAACCGCACACAGCTTCAAGACACGCCCAACCACTACATTGACCGCTCAAACTTGACCCTTGACCGCCGCCTTGTGTCCACTACTCATTTGTCATTAGCAACCTAACTACAGTATATCACTCCTCACCATTCTAAGACGATCGTCGATCAACAAACTTCATACCACATCTAAAGTAAGAGAGCAAATGTGTAAGGCTGGGTGGTGAGTTGGTTTCGCGGTCGAGGTAGAAGGTTGTGGTTCTAGGTTGTAGGACAACAGCAGTGTAAAGTCTTGTGAGTGGGACGACATTGGTTAAAGTGTGGAGAGAGAATGGCTTGAAATTGAGCGTGGTTCCACCTTACATATTGAGCAGGTTCTAAAACCATCAAACTATTTCATTTAAACACTTGAAAAACACTTCACTCTCTTGTTTTCACAAATAAAAAAAAGTCAAGGGAAATGCAATCAGCAAGCCTATTAATATCCTCACTCAAACACCATGGTACACAAAAAGTCTTGAACTTTCAACACCATGCTCCACAAAAGTTACCACTAGGGATTGATTAGGCAAGCTAACATGAGAACAAAAGCCCTCTGTATTATATATAATCCTCTTGCTGTGCTTCCACCGCGTAGAGTCCATGCAAAACAATGGCAATATTATAGCAAAGATACTCTCCACTAGTATAGATTATTTGAAAAGGTACCTTAATTACTGCAGTGGCAGATGATGATATTGATCGCAGATTATAGCTGAAACCCAAAATAAACAAGTTTTAAAAATGACGAGTAGATGGATTCCAAAAACAAAGTGAGTAGCGGGAGAGCTAAATAGCTAATAGAATCCAATAGCACTTTCCCACTTACCCGCCCTCCAGAATTACGAGCAGTTTACCCTCAGAAAGAGTACTCAGCAAGTGAGTCATGCAAGCATAACCAGCAGGTGTCACCTGTAGGTATGAGGTACACAAAGTTAAGATTTTCAAGTTACAAGAATTAGAGTATAATTGAGAGAAAATTAATTCGTATTCCGTACATCACAGCCACCTAGAGGATCTCCTCTCGCTGCATCAAATCCAGCTGATATGATAGTTAAATCAGGAGCAAACTCCAGAGCTGCACAAGATAATATTATTAGGGTTATGATATCAATGGAACAAATAAATATGATCTGCAATATAAAAACCAAAAAAATCCAGAGTGCCAGAATACAAACACATTTAGAAAACCCTCGACTACCACCAATGGTACTCGTAGTTGGAAAGAGGTGTCGAATACGGATATGGATTGGTTTATCTTTCCTTGATATGTGTACTGTGTACATAGATACATCTTCAAAACATAAATTAATTAACACGTTTGAGACTTTGGAGTTCTTTAATGTTACATAAAAAAGATTATGGTTTATGAGAAATGAGAAAGGAGGCTTAAAATTATTGACATATTATAAGCTTCACGTCATCTCTTAACCTCGTCATCAAGCCTCCAAATCTTTATATACCAGAAGAATTGTTTGGTTAGTAAGGGTTTCTATTATGATCTTTAACTCTAGTGATCTATTAATACTTGTCTCATTATAACTTCCTTTACTAAAGCACTAACACCTCACCATATAAACTCTGCCACTTGACAGGTTGTTATGTTACCAAATTGGAGGGAAAGAAAGAGAGGAAGGCAAACCATATAAACTCTGCTTCCTTGAATGATCCCCCAAAAAAAAAAAAAAAAAAAAAGCTAAGAGAGGAAGTTACACCAGCATGATCCCAAATTTCAATACATGTGGTTAGTTAAGTAGGGTGGAAAAAATAGTTGCCCCTAATTCACTCTGTAGACTTAGGCAGTTTAGCACTTTCCCCTACATAGTTTACCTCCATTTTCTCCCATTTCCGTAAATATATGGAAAGGATCCCTTACAACAAAAAACAAATGGATAGCTGAAACCAAAAAAAGAAAATAAAATTTAATATCAAAGAAAGACAAACCAATCCATATTCAATCTCGAAAGGAAAAGCCTCAATTCATCTACATATAGCAACAAGGATAGGTGTAAATACAAGGAAATGGGACTAATGTGAAAAGTTTTAGTATCTAAATTGACCATTTGTATCCCTACTTTACATCTTTCGCCATGTGCAAAGAAAATGACGAACTTCCATCTAAAAGCAAATGCCGCTACATCCTTACCTTTTCACATACCCTCAAAACTTTATGCCAAACCCCAATAGGGTTGATCGAGTGAATTGGAGGAAGTATCATATAGATAGCGCAGAAAGAACTGGCTTCATAATTATCTCTTAGCATATTAATGAATTATCATCACTAAGAGACATAGATATCGGCTATATCAGTTGGAGTCCACCAGACTAGTGAAAAATCCCAAGTGAATGAGTTTAATTCTGGTTGAACTATCCGGAGTTAAAAGAACAAATAATATTTGGCTCAATTGGAAAATAACAATAACAAAATCCAGTATTGTAGATTTTTACCTATTGGAAGCACAACATTTTGAAATGCAAAAATGTAATCATTATCACCAACTCCACCACGGCTCCAAGGAACATTCACGCAGAATCCTTCAGCACCCATTGTACCAACCTGCAGCAAAATTCATTTATTGATATTGAATTGTATACTCGCAATGCCAGGTATAACCACCAACACATACCAGCATAGTAAAGAACTCATAAGAACGTGATCAAAGTCAAGGGTATCCAGATAGCACCCAAATACTGTGCAATGAAATAATTTGCTTGCTACGCAGTGTATTTCACCAGGTAAGTCAGACAGTCACTTGCAATGAAAACAAAAAAGTATTCCCTTCAGCATTAAGGCAACAATTTGAAACTTTAGCTCAAGGACACCCGCTAGCAACAACTCCCATTCACAGTTGAAGTCAAAGAAGATGAATAAGTTTCATGATGATGGTATAGTACACATTCATGATGATAGTATATTACTTCTCTTAGTTCTCTACAAACATCACCAACAATTCCTAACTTCCCTCCATCTTATCTTACTTCTCTACACCCGAAGACCCAACGCAATTGCATAGAAATTAACCACACCATGCGATAAAAAGAGCTATGTAGAAGTGCTAAGAGAAACTACCTCACGAGCAGCCCCTGTTCCAGGATAAAATTTGCCTCCCTCATGTCTATGCAATGAAATGTACAGAACCTACAAAAGATCAAGCCCAAAACGCCTTAGAATACTCTCTGTGAAACATATTCAGTACTAGGTCACTTATTGGAGCATGTGAGGCATATTCAAATCAATATCATCTTCGAAAGTCATAAAAGGCCCAAACAAACCATTAACGGAAAGGTGGTAAAGCGTACACAAAACTAGGGGAAATCCTAGTCATATTCATATGAGCTTAAGCTCAGGGTAATTTAAGTATAATTACTACGAGTGTACAAAGTGTATCACACATGAATGTACCGCAGGTCCGCAGCTGGTCCTTTCAAGCAAACTTGGAAATTCTTGTGTTTTCTTAGCCTCATTACTTAGCCTTCTATGTTGTCGCATTTATTCTTCCTTTTTTCAGTATCAATTCCTAAGCAAATTTATAATATTGTTGATCATCTTATAAATTTGAACTGCTCGACAATTTAATATTTTACTTTGAATCTATGATAGTCTTTGCTTCTATTTTTTGGCCTAGCCAAAATTTCAATCATGCTTTTGCCTTGCTTCCACTGCCCTGAACTGTGGACAGGACTCATTCACGCATAGGTAAAATTTACAAGGCTTACCGACTTATTTTTTTCAAATATCTCTTGCGTGCCATTCCCATGATGCACATCCTGCAGACAAAGTAATATCAGATCACCCAGCATCAAAAAATATTGGCACACAACAATTTGTAAGAGATACAGGAGATTTACTTACCCAATCTAAAATTAAAACTTTCTGTGCTCCGGCAGCTTGAGCAGCTAACGCTGCAATGGCTGCATTGTTGTGAAGGCAAAAACCCATAGACTGATGTACACCAGCATGATGACCAGGAGGCCGAACCTAGTGGATTCCAAATGTAATTATGATGACTTACTTCACATGACAAAAATCTTGGTCACTAAGAAGAGCAAATCTCATCCTTACCAGGGCAAATCCATTCTTGGTTCGTCCTGAAACGATCTCTGATGCAAGATCGGCACATAAACCTGCTGCAAGTCGTGCAGCTTGCCTCGAATGCTCATTAGCATACGTGTCAGGAGTGAAATAACTACAAAGTCCAGAAACATAAATTGGTCAGTGTAAAACACTCCATTACATACAGAGAAATATGTAAATGAGTTTAATAGAAATCAGATGCAAGTTTTAGAAAGAGCTAGAGAGACAGACCTAGAAAACATCCGTTGAGTGAGTTCAACAGCTTCAATATTCTCCATGGAATGAACCTGAGGACACATCATGCAACCCGATTTTAATAAAGACTTAAACAAGGGTCTATTTGGATTTTTTCGGTGGAACTGGTGACTATACATTCAATCCATATAGACAAAGCATAGCACAAACAAGTGGCAAACAAAATTTTCCGCTTTAGATTATGTCAACTTCTAAAAGGGAAAAAAAATATATGTACAGCGATTAACTATCTAAGAGCGCAGGAAAACACGACACTGGTGACAAGGCGAAGTTGTAAAGAGCAAACTCAAGGAAGACGCATGAAGACCACAACAAGCTGCTTTCCCTCCCATAGGAAAGCCTAAAAATGGGGTTTCCCAATCTTAACCCATCAAACCCTGAATGGTTATGTAATTTTACACTAGTCAACTATTCAATGATTGATGATATCGTCTCATTTCAGAGCCACAACTAGTCGAATTTATTAGTAAGTCTCACCTTTTCTATACCAACTTTTTAAAACTCCCACCTATTCTAATTTTTTTCAAAGCTCCCACCTATCCTAGACAAATTTTTTTAAAACTCCCATAAAAACCTATTTTCACCAAAATAAACATCTGTTTTAACTCATGAAAATGATGAATTCTAATTTATTTTTTTCACATTTTAACTTTTGGTGGAAAGGAAAGTACATTCGTCATTGATATATATAGAAAACATTTCTTTTTTTTTTTTTTTTTTGCAAAAAATTGCATTTTGGTGGTATTTATTGAGAAAATGCTTATAAAAGGTGGGAATTTTGAACAAAAATTAGAACAGGTAAGGAGTTATCGAATTACCCTAAATCTAGTAAATAATACGGATATTAAAGGGAGTAACCCCAAGACATCAAAGGTATAACTCCCTACAACAAAAAGATAAAAAGAAGATTAATATCTCAAGCTATCATGAATTATTTTAACAATAAAGAACAGATGATAAGTGCCAGAATATGAAGTCCCTGACTAAGGATATGATGTCTCTTCACTTTCATACCCCCACTCCCCGAACGTATATATGCTCTTATCTGAAATACTACTTTTATGAAACGACATCTTGGATTTTCAAAAGAACTTGAAGTATTCTTGAGCAAATAAAATGTATCGTGCATAAACTAATTATTTAAGCAAGTGCTAAAATAAAAACCACCATCGCAAAATAACAGTGTAAGGGGAACCACGCCAACAGAATAACAAAGAAAGCAGTGAAGAACACTGATACTACATAAACTAAAAACACCTTTTGGAGTTCTTCTCGAGTTATCTCTCTGGCAGCCATCGGACGGCATTTACCTGGAAATATTCCTGCAAAATATAATATGGCAGTGTGAAGCAAGCACAGTATCAGCACCTATCCTCAATGTGGAAGGAGCCAGTGATTTAAAAGATGCTTGTATAGTCGTTTCTGTAGAGCAGAGAAAAATAATGAATACAATAGCTATACCTGCAGTAGAAAGGCTAGCTGCGATTGCCCGTAAACGGTCAGGTCTTTCAGGATGAGGATGGGACTTCATTTCAGCCTAGATAGGTATAGAGCACTCTTAAAACTAGTTCTGTGCATTAAATAAATCACTGATAATTTCAATTTACTAAACATCTAAAAACTGAAGACAGCTTAAGATTCTAATATCCGTATGCCTTTGTGAAACAACAATGAGAGTCTAGTTTCCCATGACCCATAATACAAGTTGTGTTAAGAACTGCATCAATCGGACTGCTATTTGCAGTATAAGAACCACGCTTATAATTCCCACTAACGCAGTCCATTTAGAATCCAAGTAGTATTAGTTAAAGCTATTACATCAGCTGGAACTCTACAAGCACACAAATCTACAAAGAGCACGGTTCATGAAATCAGAGATAATGTGCGAAAAAAAAAGTGACAGCATACTTCTGTGTGAAGTAACATTCTCTCATCAAAACCAACTGCAGTGGAGCACCCAGCAGCTGAAATATCAGTCAATGATTCTGCAATAACCAAAAAGAATGAGATCATGACTCAAGAATGAGCTTTCTTAATCTTTAGTGGAAACAAAGAAATAATAGATTTTGCGTTCAAATGTTCACACCCAATTCCACACCATCTGAAAGTGGACATATTCCATCAAACAAATCAAACATACTAAGTGCAACTCTACCAGAACTCCAGAACTCCAGAAGTACATGAGCAAAAGCAGCACGAGATTGTATTTACAATACAAGACATTGCGTATGAGGACTCTGAGAATAGCAAGATTATCCAAAAAGCAAAACAGTAAAAAAAATGTTCTCCAAGTGCCAGGAGCTTGAATATAATACAGAAGCCACCATTTAAGGAAAGCAATTATCAAAATGTCTTGCCAAGGACTGATAAATTCCAGTTCATGTTTCAAAATTTCAAATATTTAGAACCATTCGACTCTTATTTAGATATAGCACCCTAGTTTTATTCTACTCATTCAGAAAGGCAAAGAGCAAACCACGGTTTAATTCATCAGGACTTTTTAACACTTCTTAACCTTTTATGGCACCTACGAGGCAGTGTCTATCAGCTTACACACATTTGTATCAATCTTGGCAATCTTGTCATAGATGTCAGAGTAGAAAACATTCAGCAGAACTTACTTGTGTATTGTTCTAGTACTTCCGACTCAACTCCAGCTGAAACAGACGAAGAGAAAAATCCATGCTTCAGGATTCCAGATTCTTTGTGCTCGTTACATGCCTGAAGCATAATAGATATAAACTCTGATGAAGCTTTTAACTGGTTGTGTTCATAAGCGAACAAGGGTAGTCGGAAACTCTCATACAATTTACTATGGAATCACAATAGAGAAAATCAACAGAAATTCACACAAACAGAAAAACAACTGAAAATGAAAAGGTGTCATACCTCACAAAAGTCAATACCATCAATGTTAAACATTGTACAATTGGTGCAAAACCACCTCTTAACTGCAAGACGATCCAGTAAGGGCTCCCAGTCACTGTCATCTGCATCATCCTCCAAGTCCTCAGGATTATTGCACAAATCCTTCATAGTCAGCTCTCTATGGACGCTTGCTTCTTTCTATCATAAACACTCACAAGATCAGCTTTCAAAGGTCTATAATTGAAATAGGGGTTCCTAGATAATGTTTCGGAAAGGAGGTACTTTAAAACCAATTAGTCAAACTTACAAAATCGACATGGGAACTTTCTTTGGTAGACCTGACAGAGACATTCCCCTCACTGCTAATTGCGTCAGCACAAGGGCAGGCACCACCCGACTCAATGTTATCTCGTCTTCCATTAACTTCCTCACAAACAATCCGACTGCTTCTTTTTTGAGGTAAAGCTTCTGCATTTCTATTAGTATGACCCAATTCAACTACTTCTGGGGTCATCTTGCATTCAAAGCTCCCCCAGTAAAACCCTTTCTACACCGGTCTGGTCGTCAAGCAATCATATGAAGATTTGATAAGTCAATTACATCTGACAAACATGGTGTTAAATAGGCAACGCATTAATAGATACTTCTTCCATCCATGAGTGTTTTTACATTGAATTGCGTAACAAAGAGCACAAGGTTATGACGATGAAAATGAAAGTTGGTGGGATAATTGGGGTTACAAACGATAATGAGCACAATTGACGAAAGAACAGATAAGAATAAATTCAAAAGTAGAAAGAAACTAATGGACTACTCGAAATGGAAACACTAAGAACACTGAAACACGGAGAGAATAATATTCTTTACACCCCAACTGCATTAAATGACCAACGCAAAATAGAACCTATAATCGAATTAACACTAACTTGAATTTACTGGATCACGAAAAAATGGTACCATTGAATATGGCGTACGCTTCCTGAACCCTAATTTTTACTTAGAACTAGAAGTACAAGTACATAATTCCGAAGATCCTAACCCAAGTCACTCAAATCACTTTCTAAGAAACTAAACCAAGCGACTAAACCAGCTACGCACGTCTTCTACTACAAGTCCTATAGATATCATTCATTCAAGTCACCCAATTTTGTTACGCTTTCCTCTCTAGGATGATTGACCAGCTTCTTAAAGTTTCCTTTTTAGGTAAATGTATTGCCCTAAAATTCAAATCAAAGACGACACTTGCATACGTCGATCTAAAAGCAGACGTAAAGAAATGGTTGGATAAGAGGGAGTACATGTTATCACCCCGGAAATAACCACATTATCAAAGTACGAAATGTGTGACAAATTGACCAATTACTCCAGTATCAAAGAATCACATAAAAGCGCAACGACCATATTAAAAACACACCAGTAACATGAAATCAGCTTCATAATTTACTACATAATCACCCGATATTCAATTTTACATATAAAATTGAGACTCCAAAAGAAATACAACTATTAAATTAAGAGCCTAATTAATTAATTAATTAAACAAGAAAAATTAAGGGAATAATAATAAATTACTCGTAGATGAAAATTGAGGAGAGAGAGTAGGGTTGGACTTACCAGAGGAAGAATGGAGGGTTTTTGAGAAGGGGGATTTTTGTCAAGTCTGTGGACTCCTTTCTTGACTTTTTATTGTGTGTGTTCCACTGTTCGTATAGCCCTCCACCCCGGATCACGAGTCGGGTTTATTTGGGTCGAGTTTCATATGCGTCAGTTTTGAATTTTGAGGTTTTTGGTAAAAAAAAAAAAGAAAAAATTACAAACAATTATCTTATATAACACAATTTTCACAAACAACTATCTTATATAATTTTTTTTTTCAAACAACTACTATACCTTTTATCACCTAAATCTATTCAAATCACTACCCACTCACCTGACCTAGGACCATAAATTTTATTAAAATAGACCGTCCCCCCCCCCCCAAATTCTCCCTCTTTCTTTATTTCTTCATCCTCCAATATATCACTCTAGAGCACCATTGGCGAAGATGAATTTTGTGAATGATAGGTCCT
>JAUEKU010182247.1:0-10262 GCA_032274805.1 Gypsophila paniculata | reverse complement strand
GTAATACGAACAAGAGATTAAAACAATACTTGATAGATAAAAAGGTAAAGACGATCTCACAATTTATTAATCGATAGTTTCAAAAGTTGAACCCAAGAATGGAGGATTAGTTCCTCCTCATCATCAAAAATCTCCAAAAGTATGTAAAAATAAAACTAGGTTTAAGAATGAAATTGTACGTGAAAGCGTCTGTGAAAATATGGATGATAAATAAAAGAGTAAAAACAAGTCTTTTATATAAAACTAATAAACCAAAAGTCTTCAACCCAACGCACTTGGGCCTTTGGTCTTCTTTCTTTCGTCTCGAGCCCAACTTGTACCGTCTTATAAACATTTAAGCTCATAAGACCATTATTTTAAGTATCAAAACCCCATAATATCGACCCAACTAACACCTACTAAACACGCCTTATCAGATCTCCCCCTTTTCCCCTCTCCTTCCCTCCCTTTCCCTTCCCTCCTTCCCCCTCCTCTCGCTGTCCCGCCTGCAAGGTCTTAGTCTTTCACATTACTCCTCTCAATTCTCGCCCCTTTAATTCTTGCCGTTGCCCACACATATTCATTATCAGATTTGGTCTTTCTCCTCCAAAAAAAAACAATATTGAAATGAAGAATACTTTGACATGTTTGATTTCTCATCTACTCTATATTATTTGTTGCTTTAATTTAGCCTCAATCTTGAATTTTGGTTGCGATGGCTTTATCAAGGTAATCTATTGCATTGACAATGATTTTTATTTTTCTTTGAAATGATTGTATGATTGAGTTGTTTATTCAATTTGCTGCATAGTACCTCAACTTGCTGATTGAAGTTACTCCGTATTTGTTGGCTTTGTGACCTTGGTAAGTTGAGCAATTGAGTAGTTGAGATACAAAGTATTATTTTGCTGGAGGATAGAATTAATAGAACAATGATGTTGAGGTTTGATGATTTTTCTAGCTCAACATGTCAATACAAGGACAACAACATTATTACAACTCTACTTCCTCGGGGCTTCCGGGTTTAGCGGGAGAAGGAAGTTGGATGTATGTACTCTTTTTTTTTTATCCTAACAATGCGTGAAGGTGGTTCTTGCGTCGTACTAAGTTGCTTTATATGATTTTGTTCTATTGATGGATTAATTAGCTTATCTATAGTTGCAATGACTGGTAATCAAGGCTAGGCTGCAACTATTTTGGGCATCATGAAGTCGAAATAATTAACTATTTTTTGGATTGGATATTTGGTGTGTACTCCATTCATTCTATCAATTTCTTATAAAACAAGCAACGACTCATGATTTTTGTAAAACGATTGACAATGCTAATGTAGAGTGGCAGAAACAAAAGTGGTCCACTTGATTAAAGGAAATCAGATTAAGGCCTTGTTTGGATACCTAAAATGGAGGGAAAGGGAGGGGAGGGGGAATGAGGGAGGAGAAAGGAAGGGAAAGGGAGGGGAGCTTGGATCATTTTCCCTCCAAATCTTTCCTCTTTTGGAGGGATTTGTTTTGTCTTGGAGGAGGGAAAATGGATCCCTCCCCCTCCAAATCCATCCACTCTCTAATGCTAACCAAACAAGTGAAATCGGACCCCTCCCTCTCCCTTCCCTCCCCTTCCTTCCAAATCCTTCAATCCAAACACACCCTTAAGGTGTGATTATTAATATGGTTTGTTTTTTATTAGTTTTGAATGATTTTGAATTCTTGAGTATCTTTTTCATATTTTAGTGATTTGTAGTTTGATTTTTGCAGGATTATTGAGGTTTGTTTTCTGATTTACTTCATTTTCTTGTCAATTATGTGTTGCAGGTTGGGAATTTTAATGTTAACTGTGTGCATGTTTTTTGGGTGGGATTTAAGGTTTGTTTCTTGATCTATGTTTTAGGTTGTAAGTTCTTGTTGTCTGTGTTTTGATTAAATGTTTGTTTCGCAAATCATTGATGTATTAACCCTAACTATACAAACATATTATTATTATTATTATTATTATTATTATTATTATTATTATTATGCCTTCTTAAAAGAGAGAACTTGGAGTAACTGTTTCTTGTTACAGTGTCTCCTGTCCTTGTTTTTTTTTTTTTTAAAGTGAAAATAACTCAGCCATATGATCTACTTTTCTTCCTTCTTCTGTGCATTCGCTTTGTACCTCTAAGAGGAACTCAGCCACATGATATGCTTTTCTTCCTTTTTATGCATTAGTTTTGTACTTCCTGAGGAGAAATACAACAACAAAATAATACACCCTAACAATGTTTTCCACTCCTTGCTCTTTCTTTTCAAAGTTTGTTTCATTTATTCAGGTTTTGGTTGGTTTGATTGTTACGGAGTATTAATTTCGTTTGATATTTTTATTTCATGATTTTTTTGGGTTGATTTTTTTTATGCCTTTTCCTCATTCAATGGTTTGATTAGATTAATTTTTTTGGCTTTCAGATTTAGGGATTACTAATAATTAATCAGATATGTTTTTACTTTCATCTTTACTTTGGCTTGATTTTATTGCTAATTTCTGATAGATCTAAGGTTTAATTATTAAATTAAATTGGTTCAATGATTATTAATTTTGATTGATTTTTTCCTTGTGGTGCTTTTTCATACATATTTGCGTGATTTGTACGCTCTTCAAATTTTTTGAGAGTTTTGAGATTTGTTATTTAATTTATGTCGTTTTTTGGCCATTTTTGTGTTGCAGGTTTTCAAATTTCTTGACATTTTAACTTTTTTGCGGGATATATTTTTTATTTTTTATTCAGGCTAAATTTGTGAGAGATCATATCAAATATCCAAATTTTCGAATTCCGACCCTTTTCCCCATTCAAAATATGATTACGACAAATGTTTAATACAGAAGATAACATATCCCAGAGATCGATCCCACATATGGGTCCTCCGACAGACTGTCGGTGTTCGAGTCTAGGCTGATGGAATTCATATCTCTTACACTTTGTCATGTTCATTTTCTTGAATAACCTAACAAATCGAAGTTAAGTATAGTAGAAGGACCTAAACTATTAAGAGAGAGAGCATCAAGGACCTAAACTATTAAAGTGGAGTGTTAAGGACCCCAAATTAACTCCATCCATTTTTCCATCCATAATAAAGATTAAAAAGTAATACAAACTTGAAAAAGTTTAATAAGAAATAAATTGTATATATCATAAAATAAATGTCAGACCGCTTTTTTAGTTTTGATATTCAAAAGTAAAATATATATAAATGGAAAAGTGGGTTCAAATGTTTAAACTACAAATTATTAATAATAATTTCACATATGATTTTTTTACGAAATTTAGAAAGATTTGTTTCGCAAATAAATGTTATAACGTTGTTTACTTTGTTTTAATAGCCATCCCGTAACAAAAGTATTTAGCTTGATGGTGTTTAGTGAACGAGTCCTTTTGCTCCGAACATGTAAAGATGATACTCCCTCTGTCCCGGTCAATACCTTACTATTACTTTTTACACAAATATTAAGAAAATGCAAGTGGATGTCTAATACAAAAATAAAATATTATTATCCAATCCCTTGCAAATCACTTTTTACATACAAAAACTTATTAAAAATGAAAATAGTAACGTATTCATTGATACACCCCAAAATAGAAATAGTAACGTATTGACCGGGACGGAGAGAGTAGTAGATAGACCCATTTTTTAGAATTTTGTTTCAACGACAACACAACAATATTAATTATTCTTAGCTTTTGAATATTGAGAGCATTATATACAAAAGAAATTCGTTATTGTTACTCTGTAGTAGCGAACTAGTATTCAATAAGGATAATATATCGAAGGTAATATATCAAATTTTAAGTTTTGAATTTGAGTTGTGTTAAATTTTTATAAAACTACTCAGAACTTTATATTAAAACTCAATGAAAATTTTAGTTTGATATAATACATAAGATGTACTATACTCTATTAGTAATTTATTTACCGCCGATGTTAATAGGTGCATATAATAAAATAATAACATGGAGCAAGTCGTTGAATTGTACTTTTTATTTTAATAAGTAATTTAGAAACCGTGAATACACGGTTAATTTAGTTTTTTAGTTTGTTTGAGAAAATTTGGTGAAAATATTGATTTTATTACATATTTGGTGAAAATTTCACTTTAGATGAAATTGTACAACTTTACAAGTATATATGCTATTATTGTTCTTTATGGTAGTTGCAGTTTAGAAATTTTTTGTGCTAAACATTAAATTTGGCTTTAATTGAATTTTATTAAGTGTATAATTATTTATTGAGAATTGTAATGTAAAGATGGATGAAAAGTTGGATGGAAGTTAATTTGGGTCCTTAATACTACACTTCAATAGTTTAGGTCCTTGAAGTTTTTTTTCTTGTTAGTTTAGATCCTTCTAGTGTAGTTAACTCGTATATGAGGTATTGTCAGGCACGGGAGTTGGAGTTCGATCATTTCCGTCGCAAGTTTACAACGATACCGAGTATATGTTACTCCTATTATTTTACGACAAAATATTGGGGTGCGTGTTATAACTCTTGTCGTTATATAATAATGGTAATATTTTACTACATAGTGGTAACATATTCTGTTCGTATTTTACAACTGAGGTAACTCGTCGTATTTGAGAATTTGCAATACTTCAAAAATAATTTGAAAAGCGTAATTAAATACAAAAATATAATTTGATTAAAAAAAAAAAAGTACTAAAAAACAAAACAAGCCCAAACTGAGTTTTCAAGCCAAACTTTATTGTGCTCAGACCAGGTTCGGTTAGGACTAGGGTTATAAATCAAAACGACCGAACTTGAATCAAATTTTTATTAATATGATTTCGAGGATACGTCAAGTTGACTCTAATCATCTACAACCCTAACTTGGCTATTGGGTATCAACAAGAGAGCTGCTCTCTGATGACCAATTTATATGTGAATCGAAACGGCTCATAAAACAGGACTTTAATCACGTTATGACGTAACATGACTAAAAAAACTCGCAGCAAACTTAAAATGAAAAAAAATTACCTAGCACAAATGATGAATTTTGTAGAAGAATCGAACAGTGTTTTAATTTAATTTTAATTGTTTCGGGTCTATTAGTTGATGGTTGGTTTTCAAGAATACACCAAAATGTAGACTCCAAATACAGACTCGGGATAATAGTACATCCACTGACTACAGAAGCTAGCAAATGCTGTAAGATGAGACATTTAAGATTGTTTTTTTCGATGAAAAAAAGAGTCGAGAACCTACAAAGAGATCAACCATCAAGGGCACCAAGTGCTTTCATGTCCTCTAAAAAGGCGGAGTATGAATCGTCGATGCTTTGTCCTTTTGGTGCTGATGGGTTCACTGGTTCTGGTTTTGGTTTTGGAGCAGGATGGGTCACCTGCTGAATTATAGTTGTCGTAGATGACGACAATACTGGTTTGGGCTTTGGTTTTGGGAGAGCTGATTCTCTCCTTACACGTACTGATGCCGGAATCTGCAGCAAAACAATATAAAAAAATGTTTGAAATGGTCAGACTAGCAATTTAAAGTTGGCACACAGCAGTCGACAAGTCTAGCAACTTCATAATTGTACTTGGTGAGGAATGCAAATGGCTAAAAGGAACAGTTTCTAATTAATACAGATTACTGAACGAGACCAACTCAATTACCCTCATATTTAAACGGGAAATATCAAAAATTCATAAAATATTTGAGTTCACACTGAAACAGTCTAGTACAAAACTATTACTGGGAAGTTCACATAAGTATATGCATGTAATGAGAAAAAGAATCGAGAAAGTGTGAAGAGACCTATGTTAATCGGACTAGGCAACACATATCAGACATGACCCAGTGTCGGAGTATGGGATACAGTCATATTGGGAAAAAGTTCACGCTTTCGGTCTACAATTAAGTGTTGAGGTGTCAAGTGTCAGACAAGGGACACGACGTCACAGTGAAATGTCGAAGTAACACACGATGAGACTAAATTGATAGAGGAAATGGAGGGAAGGACCAAAACCCCATAAACTGACTCAATTCAAGACTACAAGATCATGCACCCTAAACAGATAGGAGAAGACTGATTGAAAGAAGTGAGAAGGGGAATGCAGTGAGAGAAACAGCATCCAAAGCTAAGAACAAAAGATTAAGGATGCTTTGCAGTGCAGAATTCATTTCGCTGTTGACATATTGATGGTATAAGTTATGAACACTGAACGGATTGAACAGGCTAACTGTCAAGCTGGAATTCGAAACCACAGGGTCGCCAGCACATGGAAGTATTTGATTATGCCCTCTTAATAGAGTATACCCCTCCCAATTCACGGGAGACAAAAGAGCCCATACTATAGTCCTACGGTTCACCATCACAGATATACTCAATAAAGCTCCAACCTATACCATTTAATTGAACAAAACAGAGACAGAAGAGAACCAGGAAAGAGTAACCATACCATAGCAGTCAGCTCAGGTGTGTGCTGTGCTAGAGGCCTCTTTACAACGGTTGGTGCAGCTGACTTAACAAAGGACGGCTTCTGTTGAGCCGTCAATCTGATTGCAGCTGGATCATTTGGTTGCATCATAGGCGGCGGACCTGGTGGAAGAGGAGGTCTCATCATAGGGGGAGGTCCTGGGGGAGGACCATACGGTGGCCTTGGCATAAGAGAGACCATTCCAGGCGGTGCAGGTTGGCTGGGAACTCCTGGGGCAGATAGTGGTGGCCGCATATCCGGCGAAGGTATTGGCTGAGGGAATCTTGAAATGCCTGGGGGTAACACGTCGGGCTGTAATGTTGGGAGTGCAGCTGGTCCAGCTACACCTTGTACGTGGGGCTGACGTGGTGGTGGCGGTGGTGGCAATGTAACCATTTTTGAAGAATCTTTACTTTCCCCCTGAACTTTTGCATCAGATCCTGCAGCAGATTCATTCTGTATTGACTTAGACGGTAACCCTGGTGGAGGAGGTGGTGGTGGGAGCATATTTGGCACCTGCATTGTTAACAATCAACTGATACACTATCAGACTCAAAAAGATCCAGATTGCTGAAGCCAGGCTACACTTGCACTCCAATTTTTCAGAAATGTAAAGACATTTTTTTTCGTACATTTTTATGATTTGCAAAGTTTTTTGTTAGGCTAAAAAGAGCAAAGTCAAATGACTACCACATTTTTAGTATTAGAATTAACGTACTCGTGTGAAATATGGCTCACTTAGTTTTCCCATTATACCCTTCAATTTCAGCAAAACCCATTTGTCTAGTTACTCCCCTAAAAAATGGGGCCATTGCAAATGTTCCACATCTAAAAAACTACGTAAGAGGTTATGGATAAATGTGTCAAGTTGGATTTCAATACTTTGCAATCTATCACGACATTTACGACCAAGAGTACAGCTTTAAGTAACCAGGCAAAAGTAGTCCCTTCTATTCATAGGAATTGTCCCATTTTCTTTTCTGTCAGTTTTCTTTTGAATTTGTTCAATTTTCTTTTCAGTAGATCATTTATGGGTGAAATGTCAATATCATTCCTTAGTTTCCATCATAATTTTCAAATATACTCTTTATTGGAAGGCCCGTTATCCACTCCTCTATTCAATAATTGAGCCAAAGACAAACAGACTGACTCTAAAAATTAAAAGAGTTTAAGGTATCGGAGCCAATCTCATATCACACTGGGTACAAGGTTATGGTAAGACTTCTCAAGATTTAAAATCAATGTGTAAGGTATAACGATAAACACCACTGCACAAGGTCTCCAGATATCTGATCATGACCCGAAAGTTGGTTAAGTTGATATTATGCTTGTGTATATTTAAAATCTCTGTTTTAATCATTCCCGGTTTACGAGGTTTGACATTCGATTTTGCAAAAAAGTACTTTGACAAACATCATAAAACTGATTTCATCAGATTCATGACAAAAAACATTTAAACAAGAGTATAGATTTCATAGAATTTGTTCATATATTTCAAGAGATTTAAAAACAGAAGCGAGTGTCAGCAAAAGTGTGAGTGACATAAAAAAAAAAAAACATAGAGGAAGTAATTAACAGAAGAGAAAAGCACCTGTGCTGCCTTTGGATCAGTACCATCTGGAGCAGTAGTCCTATTGGTATTCTGCTCATTAATGGATGTGCCAGGGGGTGGTGGCTGAACAGATTGCTGAAAGGACCCTGGTGGTGGAGGTGGAGGAGGAACTCCTATTTGTCCTCTGGGAGGAGGGCCTGGAGGTGGTGGTGGAGGTGGAGGCAATGGCAACGATGCTCCCATGTTCGAGCCTGGTAGCCTTGGAGGCATTGGAGGCGGGGGAGGTAATGGCAGAGACGCAGGTACGTCTGACCCATTAATGAATTCGGGATCACCAGTTGTAGGTAAAGGAGGTGGTGGAGGAGGTGCAGGTAACTCACCATCCGGACCAATTGATGATAGTGCAGCACCACTTGATGAGGATGCTTCTGATAATGGAATTCGAGGCCCTGCCATTGAAACAGAACGGAAAAAGAAGACAGGATTGAATTCAGAGTAGAAGAAAATATAGGGACACAAAGAAGTTCAAGGAAACAAAGAGCAAACCTATGGAAGAGTTGTACATAGGAGGCTTTCCAGGTGGTGGAGCACCAGTGGGATTTAGTGTAGGATGGTAGTAGACAGAGTCCTGTGCACCCAAACATTAAAAAAAAAAAAAAAATTGTAAATGATCAATAACATGAAATGCAAATGACGATCAAATCAATAAAAAAAGGGAAATTCTCTGTTCCATTTTGAACATCCATGAATTTCAAACTTGAAAATCACTTTGTTTAACCATATATGGTCATATTGAATTGGCTCAAAACTTAAAATATTAGCATTCAACATAAAAGGCTATTTGTTAGACATGAGCTCTTGGGAGAACCAGATCTTCAAAGTGGAACAGAGAGAATATTACAGAAGCAAGAAAGGGGTGCTTCCGAATTTACTTCGGGCTTTGGGTGATTGGCTCTCTCTTCCTCTTCAGCTGAGATCCGGTGACGTACAGGCCCTAAATGGCTGTGCCAGAAACACTTATGTAAGAGATAAATGCATTATATAGAGTATAAAACTACGAAAAGTCAATAACTAAAGAGTAAAGACTTGGCATGTACCTGAACATAACAGGCTCCTCGCCTTTTTCCTTTAGTTTTTCTTCATACTCCTTCATACCAAAAGAATAGATAATAGTTATCAGTCAAACAGCATTTTAAATCAAGTAACATACTTCGGATCACATGAGTTAGTTGGGAGAGAGGAGGGGGAAATTATTATCTGACGTCAGATGGACTTATGAAGCAAATCGTCTAGAGCATATATAGTAACAATCAGAAAGAGCAAATAGATATGAAAAAGGAACGTCAGCAAACAAAGAAAAAACAAAAGAAAACAAAGGGAGAGACCGAAAACTGGTGGCAAGTGAAATATCCACCCTCTACAATGAAAAACATGTCTCTCTTTCCCTCCATGCATGGCCTACTGCGTGTCCATCCTCATGGAGCATCATCCATTGATCATAACTTCTAATTCTTGCCATAGCCTAATTTTTCAACAAACAAGCTGACACAAATCTATTTCCTATAATTACTTCCAACAACTCCCTCACTGTCAATTAAGTAAAGTTGCTGGGAGGATTTTTTTAATATATGTTTGAAGGTACATCTCGAAGGGTTGGGATCGATACTGATAATTCACTCCAGTTTCTAGCCAGCTGGACCTTCCACTTTCATAAAAGCACCACCAATTTCAATTATCAAGAAAATATTAAACAAAAAGAATGATAGCATACGCGACAAAGCCGGTAACTGCAGCAAAAAGAATCCATTCGTCAACAGAATCAATGCAAACTTCTCAAATATTTGGCTAACTCTCATTGTGAATTTGTGAAGAATCGAAATTGAACCTATGGAGAGACCCTAATAAGTACATAAAAATTTTAGCCTTTAAGTGCGTATAGCGTAGTTGCTTGAATAAACTCCAAAACCGCAAAAAAAAAAAACTTCAACTCCCTAGTCCATGTACAACCATTTTCAGATCCAAGATACTAATTTCAGTTATCAAGACCCAGCAGCAAAGGTGTCCATCCATCATCAATGTCAGTGCAGACTTCCCACAAGTTTGGCTTACACTCGATGTGAATAGAGATCTTCACCACAACGTATACATTAAATATTTAGCCTGTAGCTGCTGGGACTGGAACAGACTCCAAAGCCCCAAGCCCCCAAAAAAATAAACCTCTGATGAGAATATTGTACCAGTAATGAATTCAAAGACGGAACTCCTCGGAACCAAAAAAAAAAAAAAACAAAA